>JAGKTI010000389.1:100068-115273 GCA_018397915.1 Birgus latro
TCAACACACATATACATTATTTTTGCAATTATAAGAACTGTGACCTCTCATATACAATACAAGCTACATCAGTAAAAAATATATACAGTACCATATATATACATATATATATATATATATATATATATATATATATATAATGAAAATGGCAATAATTAAACCCTATAATCATCCATCATAGTACCGGTACCTCTCTCCAGGTCATACCATTAAGTGTGTATAAGCATGCAAGGAGCCACTTCTAAGCAGTGTCTGGGCAAATCTAATCCTAACTTAAGCAGAATACTGTACCTGTAATTCCATTTCTCCAAGGATGGTGCGCAGCTCGATGGATTGTGCTTTATCAGATGGATGTAGGCAGGGCACAATAATGCGCCGCTTCCACTTCATGTTGGGGTCACGCTGCCAGTTGCCAGTGGACTGACGCACACCCTCTACGTCACCCACTCGACGCGCACCAACACGATCTGGTGGTATGGACAGTACGGTACAGAATACTGGTACATCTTGTACACCTCCCTTCTTTTCAGAGTTTAAGTCTTTTGATCCATCCATCATCCAACCCAGTATTCCCTTATCAGGTGCATAGGAGTCTGGGACTAGGCCACTCAGTCCACATCATTAATGCAAAAGTGAACAGTTGCTTACCCTTTACCCACATTACTTGAACAATAAACCCTAGCCACCATTCACAATGAGATCCTTATGAATCACATCCAGCTGGAGTGCCTTAACTCATTAGATCACAACACAACTAAAAATTGTGTGAGGACTATATGCCAGTGCACTACATCAGTACATAGCACAAAGGTCCACCCCTGATCTCCTTTTGTTAAACAGACAACTGTCAAATAAAGAAAAAAGTACTCAAGAGCACCTGGGGACCATGAACATTTTGATAAGTTTTACATACATATCATCATCATCATCTGGACATCCTTTCCCAACCTAGAGCAGGGTGAGGAGTAGCAATGTCAAGACAGTCAATGTTTCCCAATTCAATGGACCACGCTTCCATTCACTCACCATTCAAGCTCTCAAAATCCTGACTCCATCAGATAGGCCAAAGTAAAGTGATGGTTACTAAGAGAAATGGTGAATCCCAGTGCAATGTTACAGTGAATGGAAAAAGACTGGAACTGGTGAGAGAGTTCAAATACCTGGGTACAGTGATAGAAAAGAGAGGAAAATGTGCAAAAGAAGTGGAGGGTAAAGTGACACAAAGAAGGAGAGTAGCTGGAGCAATGAAGGCCTTGATAAGAAACAGAGGCATGAGTGTTGCAGCTGCACGAGGCTTACATGAAGGAGTGTTAGTGCCAACTTTAACATATGGATGTGAGACTATGGTGTGGCATGAATATGAAAAGTCAGGAATGAAAGCAGTGGAGATTGAACTGCTGAGGAATGTATGTGGAGTACAAAGAGTGGATAGGATATGAAAGAATGTGATTCATGAAAGATGTGGAGTGAGGAAGTCTGTAGACACCATAACTGAAAAGAGTGTACTGAGATGGTATGGTCATGTGGAGGAAAGGATAACAATAGAGTGGTGAAAAAGGTATAGCTGAGCAAATTTGAAGGAGGGAGGAGGTGAGGTAGGCCAAGGAGAATGTGGAGGGATATAGTGGATAAGTGTGTGAGGAAGAGAGGTTTGGAAGTCAGTGGGGCTAGGGGACTGACAAGAGATCGAGCTGGCTGGATAAATATTGTGAGAAGAAGCACACGAGCAGAGATCTGGCACCCCTTTTAAACGTGACAGCGTCCGGACTGACTCTATCGGATACATTTATGTGAAGCTACAGAATGTGTTGAATGTTTTTGGCGTATCACAAAGAGACAGGATTCTGGGGGCTTGAATGGTGAGCGAATGGAAGCATGGCCCATTGGACTGGGCATATTTGAGCTGTCTGGACAATGCTACTTCTCACCCTGCCCTAAGGTGGGAAAGGAGGTCTGGATTATAATGATGATGATGAGAAACCATAAGGTGACACCAACTAAAACTGAATGGAATAAAACATGGATGTAACACTAACTTGCTCTGGGTGAGAGGGGATCATGCTGGGCTGCGACAGCATAGGAGTGGTCTGAGGCAGGTGTGGTGGTGCTGGGTCTCCGTTCACCGCCCCGTCCCCGGCCCCCACTGCTTTCCCGCCTTTCTCGTCCTCCACTGGGGCCGGGCTGTTCCCCCTCAGATGGGCGTCGGTCATGTGCGATGCGCTGGTCCTGCTCCTGGGCAAGCCGCTGGATCATGTCGTCGATGCTGGGGCGCTGACCAGGGGCTCCGTCTAGAGGTGCTGGCCCAGGGGTGGGTGGTGGCACAGACCCGTTATCCACATCAACCAGCACCACATCAAGCACTTCCTGGTCACCTACAACACAGCACTAATTTTTACCCCTGGAACTCAATATACAGTACAAACAAATTTAAGATCAATTCCTTTTTTAAATAATTGGGGGGGGGATTCTTCTTGTCTCCTGTTGCTATAATGACCATATGAAAGGCCACTGGATCATATCATCATCACTGGAGAGCAGTGATGACCTGAGAATGGGTGGCAGGACTGGCCACCACATCAACCAGCTCCATATTATGCAATTCCAGGTTGCCTATATAACAATGCTACTTTTATGCCTGCTGACAACAGTTTACCTTATCTTTTGCAAGGGTGGAGCCAATTTCTAAAAAGATACAATACAAGATGTATGAATAAAGTTGTGATATTCTGGAACACATACATAACATACAAGAACCTACAGTATATAACAAATGCATAGGTACTACTGGCACTGGCATATGACAAGAACTTGTTGTATCAGACCCTTACTGATGGCAACAAGGAATACACTGGGTATATGCTGGTCATGTCTGCAGTTCCTGCTAATCACTGACATTGAGGAGTATGTTAGATATTATAAGCTGGTCATATCTGCAGTTCTATAAACAGATCATTACCAATGGCATTAAAGAGTACACAGGGTGTAAGCTGGTTGTGTCTGTAGATCATGCTTACCACTAGCATCCAGTACACTGGACATTAGATGATCATGTATGCACTTCTATAAATAAGTCCTTACTACTGGCATTGAGGAATACATTTGGTTTAAGCTGGTCATGTAAAAAGGGGTTACTGTGCTTGCCTTGCCTTAAATACATATCCTTACCATTGGCATTTAAGAGTACATTGGGTATAAGCTGGTCGTGTCTGCAGTTCTCGCGACCAGGCACGAGCCGCTGGTACTCTGGAGGGTATGGGTCACCATCCATGTTGACCAGGAAGGGTGGGGGCATGAGATGGGGTGCCATCTGGGTCTGCTCATCAAGTACGTGGTTATTGCCATCCCGCATCAATGGTCGGTAGTCTGTGTGGAAGAACAGCTCCTTTGGGATCTGGGGAGGGAATGGAGAATGTGAGATAGACTAGGAAAGTGGACATGAATGAAGCAGAAGGGGAGCATGGTAGTGGGAAACCAAGGATGAAGTGGGAGGATAAGGTGAAGAGGTATATGAATGAAGGTGTGAGCTCGAGGGAGAGCAACCTGATGGCAGAGGACAGGGTAACATGGAGGTAATTTGTTGGTGGTCACATTCTGGAATTAAAGCATTAATTAGTTAGTTAAACCTTCCTCCATCTCTTGGGTGCTAATGATGAGGAACTCATAAGTAGCATAGAAGGCTTCATAGCACCTCTTCATTACTTTTGCATTATACATATTACACTCCTGCATTCTCTTGGATGTTATTTATACACTGTCAGTACTGACATACCTTGCATCAGTAAACTACAAAAAGATATTATGTGTTATATGAGGAATACAAAAATCACTAAATGTTTTAACAAAATATCCAAACCCACTTGTAATATGATGCTAAGCTGTGTAACAAGACTGCTTGGTTATACTTCTAATTTCCTTTGAACACCTACTAAAAACTTCTCAACCACATCTGAACGCCCATCCAATGATGTCTTTTTTTAATTTTTATCCTTCTAACGCAAAAATCTTTATTCTTGTACAAAAAGACCATTTCTACTGGAGAATTATGATGGCTATACCTAACCCCTCCAGTTGAAAATGTCTCTCCTAAGCTGTCTGGAAACAGTAAGAATAAACTAAGAATTATGTCAAAGGAGTTTTGCTTCATTTATACAGGCTCCATCATGTTTGCATGTGTCGCCCTAGGTCTCCAAATGGCAGTTCTTCTGCCCGATCTCTATTCAGTCCCTTATCCCTGAGGTCACACTCTGACCTTGTCCCCAGTCTTTTTCAGTCTGCCTCTCGCAACTCCACCCTCAATGTTCCCATTTCTCACCCTCTGCACCCAGTTGTCAGCCTCCATTTTCTTCACATGCCCAAACCAACTCAATCTACCTCTTCTCATCACAACACTAATACATCCAAGGTGTTAAGCTTAAGTTATGTGTAAGATTGCCTGCTTCTACTTTCATCATCACTCAAACAGCTACCATAATACTTTTCAACCTCCTTCCCTCCTCCTCATAACCTTCAAAATTCATGTTCCACTGTAACTGTTGATATTTTTTTAATTTTACCATCATTCAAACACCTACCATAACACATTTCACCTTCCTCCTCCTCCTCATAACCCTAATGATCCATGCTCCACTTTACCTGCTGATACTTCTCATTATGGCCAATTCCAAACAGTATGAGGTGCCCATGCGAGTCAGTAGCTGCGATAGTGAATCCGTCAGGTGACCACTTGGCATCAAACAACGCCCCGTAACCCTGACCCTCTATGGTATTCTTGAAGCTCCATACCAGCTCACTGGAGAGGATGTCCCAGATCATCAGCTGGCCTGGTGTGACAAGATGGTGGTGGTATTACTATATGGTAACAAAACTGATCATCATTATCACCACCATCAACAATCATCATCTTCATCACTGTCATCACCATCAACTCTGTCATCATCATCATGCAGACCTCTTTTTCCACCTAGGGGTGGGGAGAGGGGGGAGGGGGGGAAGTCAACATTTATAAATGGGCCACACTTTCATTCACAAACCATTCAAGTCCCTGGAACCCTGATTCCACCATACAGGCATAAACATCCACACTAATGCACTTCATACCACTTAACAAACACGAATATTGTTGCAATCCCTTCAAATCCCACTCATATCATCCTTTGTTGTCTAAATGTAGCAGAGTCCAAGGTTATCCTGTGGTAGTCTTAATCACTTACTGAAAACTATATGAAACCATTCTACTTCTGTAATTGATCAACAGTATATGATATTGCATAAACAATTAAGATGCCATAAGCAGAAACAAACTGATAAGAAGAGGTGTGGGATGTAGCACAGTAGGCTATGCAGGATGAGGATGGCAAGCCAAGGAGGAGGATGAATGTGGTAAACAAGTGTGTTTTATGAACGGAAGAATATAAGTTGATGATATCGGGGAACTGACAGGGAACTGAATTGGTTGAATGAATTATGCATGGACATGAATATACCGTAGCCCTTTGTGACTGACCATCGTGTGCGGCGGTGAGGATGAGTCTGTCCTCTCGGGGATGTGCCTCAATGACATAGGCGTTGTCCTCATGGCCACGCAGGATGTGTCGCAGTTGCCCTCCCTTGCTCTCCCACACTCGCAGGCACTTGTCACTGCTGGCCGTTATCACAAACTCATCCGTCCGGTTCCACCCCACCATCGTCACCTGCAGCTTACGTAGGTCCTCTGGGGGGTCATCTCTGTCGTGCATCAGAGAAGACATTAGGCATGGATTCCCAAACTAAGATATTAACTCACCAGTATCAATTTATATGGGAAACCTAAAAATACTGTTCACAACATGATACATTAAAACTAGAGAGAGAAAAAAACACACTTATTCAATTATACATTACATAAAGGCAATATTCTCTGCTTGCAAAGGTCACCTCTACTCATGTAGTGACTACTGTACTTCCCAAGCAGCAATATTTCCCGTAGAATCACATACAAATTTCCTAACCTTGGGGTTCCACATTTTTCTTGGTCAGACCATGGGAGCTCTTCCTTCTCTGTTCAGGTCTATACAGCACTTCAACCAGTTATTTACACAAATTACCTATCTAACCCGTCTAATGCTACCAATATGCATCACTTAATTAGCATTATCAATACCCTGAGTCCTTTAAAGTTTGCTCATTTTAATCTATCAGCATGACATTGGATACCCATCTACTACTTTCTATTAAGTACTGGTATACTTTAATCTGAGACTATCCTTTACAAACAATGTTGTCATTACTACACAGCATTACATATGGTCATGCACAACATTAAACACCATCACCCTAGCCTAATTCCTCACTTTTAAAATGGGGCTGGCTGGATCCACAAGTCTGTCCATCCATCATCCAAATCTTTTTTGCTTCATCAGAAGCATAGGGACCTGGGGTTAGGTTACTCAGTACCAACATTTAAGGCAAGGATGACCAGCCTCACTTTCCCCTGAGTGGCATTATGTATGAAATTAACCCCAACAACTTGTCAGACGGAAACACTTATAGGCTCCATCCGGTTGGAAAGTCTTAAGCTTGACCACAAGGCATCATTTGGTCATATTATTACAGCCCAGCACAGTAAATGATTTGGAGGGTTACAGGAAACCATCTGGCTTGTCACTCAGTGTAGAGATCCACAAGTACATATACAAAACCAAAAAAAATAACAGAACTACCAACAGCTTGCCCAATGGAATTATATGTACTGTATCAATTCATCTGATCATATCATTCACTTGATAAATATTTCATTCATTCATTCATTCATCATCCAATCGAGTGTTGCCCCCATCAGGAACATAGGAGCCAGAGGCTAGGCAAGTTGGTTCTGACACTTACGAAAAGAGTGACCAGCCTCACTCATCCCTGGGTGGCATTACGTGAGCAATAAACCTCAACCACCCCTTGGATACAAACCTGCTTCAGCTCAATCTGATTGGAGTGCCCTTAATTGCTGACTAAACCACCAGGTGCCATAATTTGGTTATATGTTTACCATCCAGTGTAGTGAATGGTTTCCTGGTGTACAGGAAACCATTTAGCTTGTCATCCATTGGCAGAAGGAAGAGGAAAGAATTAAGGAAAGAAAGACAGAAGAGGAAGAATGGAAAGAAGAAAGAGAGGAAAGGGCAAGTACCCGAGAGCACCACTACATTGAGTGAGTGGATGGTGAGCACCCCCACCAACCACTATAAAACATTCAATAAGATAGTAATGGTAAAGCATCCAATCAGTTACTCACCCAGGTAACCTATCAGCCATGTTAAGGATAATGTTCTTCCATTGTTGCCGTTCATAGCGCCAAATAAGCGCCGTTCCATCTCGACTGCCTGACACAAAGGCTAGGCCTCGGTGGCACCACTGGATGCTGTCAACACGGTCCTGGTGCCGCTCAGTCTCCAGCAGTTTGTCTACACCCTCCTCCCCTCCCAGTTGGTACACTCTGATGGGTGATACAGCCTGAGTTAGGTCCATGTAGAATGAAGCATACAATATTATCAATCTCTGTTTAACCCCTTGAGTCCAGCTTATGTCCTTGAGTTTATTTTCACTGATCTGAGAAAATTACTGTATATTCAATTTAGGAAAGGCCGTTGATTATGGAAGGGTATTTATAAAGTTTGCATTTAACCCTGCTGCACTAAGAAGTCCATCCTTGACTCAATAAAACTGTCAGGAAAAGGAAAGAATAAACTGAAAAGGATGTCTCCAGTCTCAGACGGTTTATATCTTCTGTACAGTTTTTTTTTTAGTTTATTTCTGCTACTACCAGATGATTTTATTCAGGTTAGAAGAGTTAAAGTTAATGAAAGCTATATCTAACCCTTCCAGTTCAAAAATTCTATCCTAAGTAAAAAAATTGTCTGCAAATAGAAAGAACAAAATATAAAATACATCTTAATTCTGATGGGACTCAAGTGTACAATGTGTGGTAAAATGATGGCACTCTGTCTCTAGCACCTGTCCATGCCCACCTCCTAACTCAGCTGGTTCACTCTGATGGGTTGTAGGGCTTGGGTTAGGTCCAAGAGGAATGAAAAGTACAAGCAATCCTCACAATGTCTTGAGAAGGTTTCTTTTTACCTGAAGAAACTGGACCACTTCTATAACGTAAATACAGTGCTATAATCCCAACCCTATTTCCCTGTACAGTAACTGCACTCATTATACAGTGTGATCATCTTACTCACCGTACAAAGTGGTCAGCACCACCCAGAGCCAGAAAGTGTCCCCCCTGGCTGAATGAAGCACAGATCAGCTGAGCGTTGCCTGGACGCACACGCTCATTCACTTTCAGGGGCTTTGAGCTGGTGGATGGGAGGGATAAACATTGGTTAGTCTGGGATGTGGGACATATTTTAGAAATAACTAGCAAATGTCCAGCACTAACTAAAATGCAATGGACTTAAAGCACCTTGACACAGCACACAAATATTTGGTTTTGAAAGTACAGATCGTCCCCTACTTACAAATTACGATTCTTCGACTTTACGAAGAGAGAAACGTACTTCTATCTCAGTACAGCAATCAATAAATAACATGAGATATTCAACACTTTTTTATATAATAGGCTGTGTGTTAATGAATTTGTCCAGCTGTAGGCTAATATGTTTAAGGTAGGCTTGGCTAGGCTATGATGTTCAGGTGGTTAGGTGTATTAAATGAATTTTGTATTTATTAAATGCATTCCTTACTTATGAAAAAACTGACTTATAAACAGTTTCTCGGAATGTAACCTGTTCATAGGTAGGGGACCATCTGCAACTTTTACCAGGATAGACTGAGGTGTCTTTGGCAAGAAGTCTTGTCTCTAGGAATTAATGTGTCAGCTGAATGTACGGTAAACTATCAATTACCCGTGTAATTCAGCTACGTTCTACGCAGAATAGCATGAAATGCCGGATATTGCGTAGGACACCCCATTGGCTCAACATCTGGCCTCAGGCCAGATATTGTGTTACTATCTGTCTTGACCCTCTATCCTAAAAACCTTCCCATAAGTAAATGAGAAAACTAGACATAAAATACAATAAAATAATGCTAGAGTACAATACTACAGCGTCGGCTGGCTACCACTTACAAGCCGGTTGATATGCCTCAACGCCGGATATTGCATAGAACTGCCTGTTACGTCTCGCTCTAGCACCGGATGTTGCATAATTTTGCCAAACATTGCTTTAATAGTGCCAGATCTTGCGTTGGGCCGGATATTGCGGTGCTGGACAACTAAGAGTTTATTGTATTTCTGGGAGTGACTAGTATGGCTGGAGATTAACCCCTAAACCGTGGGGTTGTGTGAGGTGGTCCTGGCACTTCCAGCCGGTGGTAGTTCGCGCGCTGTCTTATTTTTTTAAAATATTGGCCCAAACAAGCCTGAGTAATATACACAGCACTCAGGAATCTCCTACAGTTTTTCATATATATTTATATCTTGAAAGCCTCAGCTAATTAAAAAGAAAACAGAGGCATTCAACTGACTGCCCACGGCTCGAGCCGTCGCTACCGAGCGTCACAAAAGTGACGGACCGCGGTTAAGTGGTTAAGGATGGTTCTGGTGGGAACATAACTTTTCAAGAGTCTCGGAATAGTGAATTTTTTTTCTTTCTTTATGACAGAATGGTGCAACGTGAAGTTAAATTGATGAGATGCATTACATGCTGATGCAGTGAACCATTTTCTCTTTTACTAATGTGGTCCTTGACTATGACTTTGTGTACAAAAGTATAATTCATAAAGAAATCAACATGAATTATTCGGCCCAAACTTCTCTCAAGGCATCACTACTTCAGAGACAGAAACAAAAAACCAATAACAATTTCTTTAATCAATTCCTTCACCTTAAAATTCAAATTCAACACTTACCATCATTACATTACACAGTTATTCAGCCCAGGGGAGATCTCCTTCAGTAATGAGTCTAGAAAAATAGTTAACTCTTACTGTACCAGACAATTACAGGTACATCTTAATTTGTACTTGCTACCATAAGATACTGTAATTAAGCTTTGTGTAGATGGCTTGTGCTGAAGGAATTATCATCATCCACACCTCTGTTCCACTAGGGATGGAGTGACATACGAACCATCTATCTATCAATATCTAGATGCCATAATCCCATGAGGGGTGGCCATTTGACTGAGTTAGTTGTTTTATGGGGATGTAAAATAAGAAAAACTTGTCAGATGTAGAACTAGCAAAACTGTGCAATTCAGTGGGCTACATTCTCAACAACCTTTTAAAATTTTAGTGTTTGTATAAGGTACTCACTCAAATTTGACATCCCCGCCTGGTCTTCTTGTGTATGTCCAAAATGCCACACAGCCATCACCCCCTGTTGAGATAAGTACACCCTCGTTGTCTTGTGCTGGACAGAACTGCACTGCTGTCACCATCCCTGTGTGGCTGGTTAGCACTGCAACCTGAACATGCAACACAGTATTTTCATCAAAGATTATACTGTACTGGGATAATATTCTTCTTCCTGTACGGCACATTTACAAATAGATGAAATAACCTAGAGCACACAGATTAATACTGGGATAATGATCTTTTTCCTCTTAGGGTACAATTACTAATGGATGAAACAAAAAGTCTGAATAATGCTACGTATTCCTGCTTTGTGTCCATTCTGGCCTACAAGCCATAGGTAATTAAACAATATTATGTCACAAAATCAAATTAATTTAATTACATCACAGTTCAATATGTCAGACATATCAAGAAACATAACGTACAAATGACAAGATATTGATCTACAAAAGATTTAATGACAACTTTTCTAAGAATACCTAGTTACGTAGATTGCTAGTGGTTTCAATGCAACCAACAACTCCTGAATGAAGAATTTAAGAGATAACTGGAAATGTAATATGCCAGATATTGGGCACCTCCCCTTTACAGACTAAAATTGTCTGGAAGCGGCAACAATAAACAAAAAAAGACATCACCAGACTGAAGGGGTTAAGCCATCATCTCACCGGTGCCAACGTCTGGAGGCTCCAAACTCTTATAATTTTGTCACACGATCCGGCCGCAATTAATGTGTTCTCACTATCGATGGCCAGGTCTGAGATCTCAGCCGAGGCACCCCGCAGTGTGGCCAGCAGTCGGCCATCCAGGGTGCTCCAGATTTTGACTAGGGTGTCATCGGCACCAGTGATGATGTATCTGAGAGCAGCAGCAGTCATGTAAGCATACTGTGTTCACCTTAACTAGATGTAGAAGCACATGCTGTGCTGTAACAAGATATTAACAATAGAATATGGCAATATGGTGCTATTCACTAAGAAGTGCTATGGAAAGGAAGAATGAACAGCTGTAGTATCATCTTATTCTGTTATTGAGCAAGAGGAAAAAGGCTGCAAAAGGTCAAAAACCTCCACCAAGCTAAAGTGAATTATCTTAAAGTGGGGGTCAGAGGGTAATGGTGTGATAAAGCAATGACTGGATGTAATAGTAGAAATATTTGAAGGAAAGAAACATTAATAATGATAATCTAAGAGAGAGTCAGTCATGTTTGGAGTAGAAATGAGAGGGTAATGGATGGCTGGATGTAAGATAAATTATCTAAAGGAAAGAAATTCTAATGGTGATATATATGAGAGAGACTCTGTTGTGTCTGGAGTGAGTGAGAGAGTAACAGGATGATAAAGCTGTGGTTGGATGCAAGAAAGAATATGAAACAAAGAAACATTAGTGGTGAAACAGAAAAATTAGTGGGAGTGAGAGGATAATGGGATGCTAACACAATGGCGGGATGCACGAGAGATGTATAAAGGCGAGAAATACTACTGATTATTAGATGTATACCGAAATATCACTTTTCTCTATGACTGGTGGCTACTGTAAATGTAGAGAAACTGGCATTTCAGCTTTATGGGAGGCAATGGCATTTTTAAAAGGCACTTTCTGTAATTTATAGTGGATTTCATTAAAAGTAATAATAATAACAATAAGGGTGGCTAAAAACATGATTTACTAAATTTTAATGCAGCAGCTAAATACAGTATATCTCACAAACACCAAAACCATTCACACTACACTACACAACCTAATGGGCAATACATTCATTCATTTATTCCATTAACCTTTTGATCCCACAGACATGTTTTAAAATTTATTGTTGACATCCTTTGATGATTTCAATCAGCTGTATATTGGCATTTCTAACTGGAGGGGTTATATATACCCTTAATAAACCTCTTAAATATGAAATGTCTTTCCTAAGTTGAATAAACTTGTTCAGTACCAGCAAGAATAACTAAAAACACCATCTGCATTCAGAGGGTTAATTTCAAAGACCTGCCATTCCATGTATTAGCAGGAAAGAGGGTTATGATGACGATGAACAGATCTGTGGCCATTACTGTGAACATCATAGACAGTGCCAGTGAGTCAGTGGAAGTGACCCACAGCACGGCAGTGATAACAGTGAACATTTCTACACCTAGCTATATCTTATCTCTGGCTCCCTCCTCATCGCGCACACACCCTCGTTTCTGTGAAACGATGGCATTTGCAAACCATCAACACAACTTTATATTCACATACTGTACTTGTTTCCCCAGCTGTGCATCTCAAGAGTTGCTGCTCATTCAACACATTTTTCTTTTTTAATAAACTGGCACAGGATTTAAGATTATTACCCACCAAAAAATCATGATAAGGGTGATGGAAAAAATACTATAAGGGTACTATAATTATTCCCAAGGAAATAAGTAGGTGATTTTATGATGGAAAGAATTATGCTAACTGGGGTGCTCAGTTAAGAGAACTGGAGACAGAACCTCCCAACAATTGCACTAACATACCAAATAAATAAATAATTAACAGAATCATAATACACATGCAAGAGACATTGCATATGTAAAAAAAAAAAAAAAAAAAAAAAAAAGAATAATGCAGACACAAAATACATAGTTGAAAGATTTGTTATACAAAATTACGAATACTGAAACATCATCATCAATCAGACCTCTTTTCCCACCTAAGGAGTATTGTTCAACAGTAACCAGTTTCTTACTTTCCAGATCTGTCAAAAAGCATGCAATAGACAGCTGAGAGGTGGCCGATGGAACGCAGCAGCAGCTGCATGCGACCGTGGAATTTGTTAGTAAGTACATGGTGTTGCCGCAGCGAGCCCACCACTTCCCGCCCTACCACACAGTGTGTCAGGCAGGGTGGCCCTTGCACCCTCAGCGGCTCCAGTAAGGGATGACCACCACTTTTCTGCGCCACAACACTCTTCAAGTTGTTGTATCTCTTCCACAAGTCTGGAGGAGAATGGATTGCCAGAGTTAAGCAATCTGGAAAACACTGGGTGTCCCGTGGGATTTCTGAGAAAGATGAGGTAATACTAGAGCTAATCTACAGTAAACTCAACTATAGCAACATGTAACAAATTCTCACCTGTTATGGTGCTACAATTCCTGATGATCTTAAGGACAAAAATGGTGCCCTTCATAATTTACATACAGTAAGTCCTCATTGGTAGTAGGTGGTGGCGACCATCATCCACTCACTTGATGTAGTGCTGCCTACTTCTTCCTTAGCCTTTATCATTTTTTTTCTGTGCCTGCCCTCCTTTCTTCCTATTTCTCCTATATTTCCTGTCACTTCTTACAGCTTTTTTTTCCTTTACAGGTGGCATTACATTGAGTGACAAGCCAAATGGTTTCCTGTAAGCCAAGAAACCATTTACAACGCTGGGTGGTAACCATATAACCAAACCATACGTGCTCCCTACATGTCAACAAGTGGGTTGGTGGAGGGTTAGTGCCCCTCCCCGTAAAATAAATAACTCAAAGTCAAATGGCCACCCCTTACGGAATTATGGTGTCTGGCAATAGATAGAAGTCCTCATATTTCGACGCATTTTACTTCAACGCTTCATTTTTCGCGAAAGAAAAAAGTTTTCAACATGTCGCAAACTTTGTCATTTTCCCCCTAACCTCGATACTCCCAGCTGGCAGCCGACACTCAGCAGACGACGCATATGCTCCCCCCTGTTTGTAAACAAAGAAGATGGCGACCACTTCAGCTCCATAATACAAGTGCATAAATATAAGAATAATTATTATATGTTAAATGGGAGTTTTGTTGACACTTGAGCATACAAACATTATCAAATAAATGTCTTCAATCAATACATGACCTTGCAGCATCTGCCATCCTCACTGTTTTGGTAGCTCAGCTAATCTAAGGCTACTAAACAAGTCAATATTCCAACGGCTATCAGATAAATTGCTTTTAAGACTTTATTTCTTTTTTTAACGTTATTTCATAGTATTTTAACTTGCACATAAACTTACCAGAACAGTAATGTAAATATTGAACTTAGAAATTCAGTTCTATGGAAAAGCACTACTGCAAATCTTAAAAGAACAACTACAGTAATCCAGTCAACATTCCAATGGCTATCAGGTAAACTGGTTATGAGACTTTATTTCTTGCTTTAACGTTATTTAACAGTATTTTAACTTGCAGATAAACTTACCAGAACAGTAAATATTGAACTTGGAAATTCAGTCCTATGGAAAAGCACTACCACAAATCTTAAAAGAACTACTAAACCAGTCAACATTCCAATGGCTATCAGGTAAACTGGTTATGAGATTTTATTTCTTGCTTTAACTTTATTTAATAGTATTTTAGCTTGCACATAAACTTACCAGAACAATAATGTAAATACTGAACTTACAAATATAAAATATAAAAGGGAAGTGGAGGAGTGATTGGGTAAATATAGATTGGAAAAGATGGGGGACGTGGAAGGTGTGTGCAAGATATTCACAGAAGAAATCTGTGTAGCATATGAGGTGGTATGTGGGGTGAAGAGAAGATGAAAGGGGGTTCAGGGAACAGTATGGTGGACTGAAGAGGTGAGAGAGGCTGTGGCACAAAAGAAGAAAGCATATAATGAGTGGATGAGGAACAGGGGCTTCGAAGAAGCTGAGAGACGGACGAGAGAGTTATATGTAGAGAGGAGGAGAGAGGTGAAAAGATTAGTAAGAGAGAGTACGAAGAGAGTGGATGAGAAATTTGGAAGGAATTTGAGTGCAAAATGGAGGGAAAGTAAGAAAATGTTCCGGAAGGAGGTAAAGAGAGCTAGACAGGGTGCCAACGAAGTCAGTGGGGGTGTGAAAGATAAAAATGGTAGATTACTAGTGGAGAAGGGAGAAAA
>JAGKTI010000389.1:119762-141799 GCA_018397915.1 Birgus latro
ATGAACGTACTGCAGTCAGCTAGGCGGCTGAATATAATTAGTAACCAAGGAGACTCATTCCTACCTTATCACTAAGACTCATTACCAGGTAAACTTCATACAGCCATAACTCAGCATTCAAGTTGTGGGAGTGGCTAATTTTTGTCATGCAAAAACAAACTGACAGTGTTGTAGTAGTATAGTAGTAGCAGTTGCAGCCCCAAGCTCATCTAATGCATTTGAATAAGGAGGCAATGGAGCAGCTCGGTTATATCAGTGCCATCACACGAAGGCACCCCTCTGCAACACCGAACTGACTGTAACTCAACCTAGCCTAACTAATCACACTGAAACTAGTGATAGAGTCCGATGCTTTCACATGGTGACCTTGATATAACCATTCTGCTCCAAGTCCAACGTCCAGTTATACGAATGTCCTTCAACTCCCTCCCTATCCCCAGAAAGGAGGATGGAGGACTGCAGGAGGGGACAACTCTGGCCTGCAGTCCACTGGGATCATGTTTCCTATGAACAGGGAGCTACAACTACACTTAAATAAAACATGATGGGGACTGACCCTGTTCGGTACGCAGAAGGGACTGTGACCCAGCACCAAGGAGTGTGTTGGCAGCTGGGTGGGGTAGTGGGATGAGGTGGTTGATGGCTGGCCCCAGTCTGGCCACCATGCAGGCCAGATGGTCTCTGTGCAGGTGGCCATGTTCTGCATCCTGTTGGGAAGGAGAGTTGATCTATGAGTAAATGTATTTGATTTCTTCACTATTATGTCTATGCATGTAGCTGTGTACTAGTTTGTAAAGCAATGCAGTGTACCTCTGTGAAGTAGTTGTGTATCAAAGTTTATCATGGTAAGGTATTAGTAAAGTTAGTGCATAGTGTACTTGCACTGTGTTGTGTAGTGCTGTGTAGCATATTAGTTCTTTAGTAAATTTCCTTCAGTCCCTGAATAGCATATTTTAATACTTTACTGTTTTGTTTGTGGCCACGCCTTAAGGGATTGAGGCATCTGACAACTGGGAAATAAATAGTATTCAATAATGTACTGTATATGGATGGTGTTATGTGAGAGGTTACAACCTGGGATGTGGAGACAGGGGTGAGGTTGGTAATGAATGGTGAAGCATAGAGTACTGTATCTTAATACTGATATATGCAGATGATGATGTGTTGCTACCCAATAGTGAACAGGAGTTTTGCAATGCATTGTGGATGTCTGTGAGTGTTGTGTTTAAAAGGAATTGTAAATAAGAGTAAAGTGACACTTGTTGTGAGAGAAGGAAACTCTCTGTGTGCTGGTGAGATACTGAAATTGGTGAGGGAGTTTAAGTACAGTACCATGAAACAGTAACAGAAAAAGGGAGGGAAATGTGCAAAGAAAATGGTAAGTAGATTGGCATGGGAAGAATGGTGGATGGTGCTATGAGGTCTTGCAAAACACAGACTCTAAAGGAATGAGTACAGTGCAAAGTGTTTCCAGTGTCTGCACCATCATCACCCAAAATGATGAATATGAACAATGTATCTATTATGATGACAAAATTATTTTAGTATAAATATGCCACTGTCAGATACAAACAGACAGAATATCTGTGTAAGGGAGGGAGGGAAGGAAGCAGCAGGGATAAAGTGGAAGAAAATGCAGGAGAGAAGAGGGAATGGTAGAGTAAAAATTGCAATTTTTCTGTTCCTTTCAGTACCTAGAGGGAGTCCAAGTCCCAGTGAAAGTGCTGTATTCTTACAATAAACAGTCTACTATCAGTCACAACATGAAAGTTTAGCGAAATAGTAAATGAAGAGTCAAGTGTGGCTTACTGTATAGTAACAAGAGAAAATAGTAATATGAACTCTAGTGCAGCTAAAAGTAACAACATGAGTCTAGTGTAACAGTAACATGAGTCCAGCATACCAGCAACAACATGAATCTGGTGTAACAGTAACATGAGTCCAGCATACCTGTAACAACATAAGTCTAGTGTAACAGTAACATAACTCCAGCATACTAGCAACAACATGAGTCTAGTGTAAGAGTAACATGAGTCCAGCATACCAGCAACAACACTGAGTTACAGTACCATGAGTCCAGCATACCAGCAACAACATAAGTCTAGTGTAACAAAACAAAGGGGGTCTACATTAACAGCAGGCTAACAATGTGAGTCTGGTATTGTACAATACTCACACCACAAATCTTGTTTAAAGTAGCAGTAATCAAGTAAGAAAACCCCCAAGAGACAGTGGGCAACTGCTTGGCCACTTGGGGTAATGAGCAAATATAGTAACCTTGACCTCACATCTCTGAGCTTATTCCAACCTGACCTATTTTGTTCAAAAGCTGTCATCCTACCATACTAAAAATGAGGTTCTAAACCCTATTCACCATAACCTGGCTGATATATATATATATATATATATAATATAATATTTCTATATATATATATTTTTTGTGTCAGTTATTTTAACTACTTCAATAGCAAACACTATATTACAGTTCAACATCTTTACACAGCACTTCTTCATGACTAGTACAATATATTCTAGTGTTATTCTGTTCTTAAAATCCAGCATTCAAGTTGAAGACTCCAATTTAAGGCCAAGCTAAAAGAAAGGGTCTAAATGGTTACACAAACTAGAGCTCAGAAAGACACTCCCAAAGTTACCGTAGCTGTTGTTGCAAGAATCCTAGACCCATCTGACGTGATCCCAGTGGACTTCAGAGGCCACAGCAACCAAGCACTCCCCGAGACCTTTCACTGAGGTTATGTATAAGGTTTGTTCTAACAGTGAGGTGTGTGTGTGTTTTATGTTGGGGAGCTACATTACAGTGTGGAAATTGCAATTCAGCTGTGAGTTGTAGAGTTTATTACCTACTTGATACACAACACACAAATATACATGTCATTTATCTCCAAAAGATGCACCAATTGTAACAAATTATTACCATGGAACATCAGATCACTGTAATCAATACATTCTTGATACTAGAGACAGGCTGTTACTTAATGCTATATAAGTAAAACAAAATTAGCTTTGAAGTTATAAAAACAATAATAATATGGAGAGGGAGAGAGAAAGACTACACATAACCAGTAAATTAATCCACCCAACCTTACTTTTCCACCACTGCCTTAAAAAAAAAAAAAAAAAAAAAAAGCAGATCACAACCACCAGCCTTTCACCCAAATACCGGATATGCCAAATAAATCTATACTCTCGCTCGGTGATTCTTGCTTATTCTTCCTACTTCCATCAGCTTTAAATGGACTTGCATTTATGGAGTTGAGAGAAATGTTTGATAATCTGCCCTTAGTCAATTTCTCTCTATTGCCACTTCCTACAACGTCTATGCAAATATACCTTACTAGAGAATTCAATGTAAATATTATTGTTAATATTTTGTTTTTCGTAGCATTGGTGCAATAGTAAAGCTCCTTGTTGTAACTTCCCATTGTGGCTTAGTTTACTGATGTGTAAAAAACTGATCGCTTCATGTAAAACTTTAATGGGATCTCGCATTCACTCTGAATAGAACGGCTACGATTCCAAATATTATTCACTGGTACGCTGTGCATACCGCCATACAGCAAGACGCTATTCATAGTGCATGGGTTATAAGGTCTGCCAGTAGGACTTGATGAGAGGATCCGTGATGCTGGTGAACGCTTCCCCTCCCTGCTTCTCTTTGTGTTGCGGGCCCTTGTTGCACAATATTGATCTCTACAGCTCGCCCCGCCCCACTCCAAGCTCGCCCAATGAAAATCCTGCTTGGTCCCCCCCCCCTGGCTTCACCGTAGTGCGTTCTGGTTGGCTGAGCTGGCACCCTGGCTTCACCTTCCTGGGGCCATATTTACGAAAGATCCTACCTCATTTTTACGATAAGCAAGTCTCCTTGACAGTTAACTACTATCTCGGATCGTTTTGCTTCTCTTGTAGTCAATTTAAAATTCACTTTAGTTTGGCTGCGAAGTGTATGGTGGCTTCATACGTGAAAAGAAACATATACAAATTCATCTTTATCACCACCCATGTTAACTATCACCACATGAGTTTTTGTTTTACGGATACCATCACTTAAATATTCACTCGTTTGGATGCGAAATGAATGGGGATGGTATACTGTAAATGAAGACACGCGTATATACAGGGATTCTCACAAACTTTAGCTCAGAGACTTTATAAATACAGCCCTACACTCCCATTGGTTGAGGCGGCACACTGGCAGGCACCCAATCCAGCTGCCAGTGCGTATTTTTCCTTGGCAATTTTTTTCGGGTGGATGAGTCTGCTTTTTCTGAGGGGAAGTGAGGTTTCGAAGTTTAGTAAGATTGACGGAATTGATGGGGATGTGTAAAAGTTGGTAATTGTGGGGCAAAAGTTGGGTGTTGTTATATGGCGAGAGTGTCGGCAGCAGCGGCAGCCTCCAGCCAGCAGGGCCGAGGAACGCCGCTAATAAAAAGGCTGCCTCACCTAGCACGTCCAGGCCTCACCTTCACCTACGCCGCTATCTAATGCAACCCATGCACCAATAATTATCGTTATTAATTATGAAATGACTAATTATGCAGCAATAGGCTAATACTGGGAAAGGGGTAACTGAACTATTTCTACTTACCAATTCCTCGAATGTCTTCTTTTGTTCATTTCCCAACCAGTCATATCTACTCGGTAATAACTGCAAAAAATAACAATGATTAGAAAATTGCCTACTGATAGTTGTGGTGAAGGGGTGGGGGTTAGGGAGCCCAGCCCCCGCCCCCTGCATCCCCCCACTACCGGCATCTCAGTATGTACACAAAACCACGTGTTCCATCAGCTGACAGATACCACAACATCACAGGCTTACCTGGTTAGCCTCTATTTCAGCCTTCAGCACCTGAAACAACACAAAATTCTGTCAGATCCAGCCACTTCTGGGTCGTATATTTCACATCAACAGGAAAAACACTTACCTTATAGGCCTTCTTGCAAGGACCAGCCGATAAATACTTGGCGATCAAATAGTACAGCTCTGCAACAGAGAAAGATCACTTAGTTGAACCGCGAAATTCACCTCTCTTTCAAATATCATTTCACACGTTTATTTCCCGAATAACTCACCAATTTCCAGACTTCTGTATTGCTTATTCACTGTACTATCACACCGCGAGGTTGATGGTATCACATCCATAGCAGAATGTACGTAAAAATCCGTAAAACTGAAGGTCACTCTGTTATTCTTGAAAGCTGCATTTTCGTGTTGTGTGGAGCGTTGGTGAGACCACCACACGGACACCCTAACGTCACCCTCCGCGCTGCGAACTAGTTCCCGGCGTACTATTTACTCTTCACGGCTTCCCTACGTCAGTGTACTTCATGTACAACTCCTTATATGACCAGTGATTGCTTGTATTAAATCTATGTCTCAGCTGTGTAGGCATTTGGATTAAGCAAAGTCCTACAATGGTTTTAAGATGATGCTGTAGAATTGTTTGCATTCTTTTATTTTAGCGATTGACTAATGTTGACGACTGATTGTTTCATATTTTCTTTATATAGTTACCTTTTTAATAGTAAATAAACTTACATCAAATAATACACCAGGGCAGAGTTGCATAGTTATTTATATAACTAACTTAGTCCATGCCAAAATTTAAATGACTGCTTCTCTTGTCAGTACTTAGATGTAGCCAGTTTTGCTAGCAATGCCAAAATGTGTTACTTCCAGTTAAACATGTGAATTTTTGCAAGTATTATGTATGTTATGTATGGACATTTCTGTATGCTAGCTTCAGAAAACTTAACCGGCATTTATAAAATGGTGCTAATTTTCAGCACTCGTGAACTAAATAGCAAGAAAACGATAAACTGCTATTCACACCACAGAAAAGTGTACCAATAACTTTTTTTTTCCTTTGTAACTTCATGATAGATTTTGGCTTCAAATGCATTTAATTGAAAGATAGTAAATTGTAGGGTAATTATATACAGTTTATATGTTAATTTGGGTATAGATAAGATTGTCCCACAGTGGTGCGAATTACGTTTGCCAGCTGTTGTTGACGTGTGACAAAAGTAAAAGTAAAAGGTGAGCAGTTGTGCTTGGACGTGCGATCATTATTTATCAGGTGACCTTATTGACTGGGTAGGTTATACAGTGGGATGGAAGATGGGTAGTTATATCTGTGATAATATAGACAGGGGTGCATATAAATTGATGTCAGTTTTTAAGGACTTCGTATGAAAATATTATAGCTGGTATTGTGTAAAAGTTGATGGAATTTGGGGAGTACGTTTTTTCTAAAGGGTTTCTTTCCCTTCTTTACTGTAGGACCGGTAGTGTAGAAATTATGCATGGAATTGTTGACAATAAATTTTTACTTTAGGGATATCACCAAAAGCAGCTTTTCAAGTACTATGCTTAAAGTTTCAGATTTCATATTTTTCTCACTTGTGGATATGACTTGCATCTGTCAGTATTTATTTTTACATGCTTGCATTGTTTATCATAATTAATGGCAGAGTTGTTGAACTGCGAATTCCCTCAGACCAAACTCAGTGGACTGTACCCGGCCAAGGCATAATCTGATCAAAAATAGGCATAATAATTAAATTGATACGTAGACACTTAAGTAATTTTAGAGAGCTGCTTCATCAAAATCAACATTTTCTTCATAACAGATGAGAATAAAAAATTTACTTAATGGCAAGCATGAGTCCTGTGGATAAAACAAAGATTATCTTATTTTTTTATGTATGTAATTTGATTTTAAAAGCCAGTTCTTCATTTAGACATCTTTCACTCACTCTTTAATCTAGTTATCTTACCTGTACAGTACTAACAGCTCTTATGTAAAATACTGGTGTATCATTGAGGAAGGGGGAAGGTAATAACACTGTAGTTGGCTTTAAGGGTAAGTAGTATCTCACATTAATATCTACCACATAATTTACAAAGGCTCATACCAACAATAAATTACTGCCAGTATTCCTAAGGGGATGCAGTATGGTCTCTACCCAGCCATAGTGCACTAACATACGTCTTTGCAGATACCCATGATGATTAATGAACATTATGTACAAGAATGCAACATCTCCCCAAACTCCTTATTGACTGATCTTTGCTCTCCTGGTTGTTCATCCTCACATACCCTGTACTGCAGAATGGTTATTTTCTGCCTCAGAGCTACTGCCTGCCATAGTGTTCTTAGACTTTTTGGGGTGGGTGGCCCTAGACCAGAAACATATCCCCATTGGACCCATGTTATAATCACCTCGCTATGCAGTAAATTGCTGTGCAGTGGTTGTCACTTGACATAGCCTCATCATATAGTGAAGCCTGACTAGCTATTTATTTATTTATTTTTTTTAAAGCAAGGGGAAGTAGTTCAAAGAGGATGAAGTTTCATCCGAGAGCAGAGACATTGTCATTACTTCACCAGATAGAAACTAAGGAAGCATAAGGTACCCACTTCGGTAGAGAGTTGGCTTGCGGTCCCGTGGGACCCAGGTTCGAATCCTCGCTGGTGCAGGGAACAGTTTAAGGATTTGAATTTCATTAAATCAGGCTTTACTGATCTACCAGAAGACCCGCCGACATGTCGTAAAAATGACCCCGCTAATACCAATACACCAGTCCTGTATGAGACAGCCCTAGCATGTATTCAATATGGACGGTGGGTGTTAAGCGCCGAAGTGGTGACATGTAGATTGTAGGAGGACGACTGGGCCTTGATAGCAGGCTGTGAAGCCTATGCCCAGAGTCGGACACATAAAAAAAAAAAAAAAAAAAACTTACAGTATGGAGGCACAAATCCACACTGTAAACTACACCGCAGAAATGGACTGACAGTTATTTAAAACTTTGTATGAGCAGACTCATTGTCTTGTGAGGTACAGTAATTATAATTTTCAGTTAGTCTTGTGGTACAGGTAAATAGTATAGGTGCTGAAACTGTGTGTATGGCAGGTATCCTTGGTTTGGAAACAGAGGAACCAAAGAAAAAGATCTATGGTTCTTAACTTGACACACTGTACAGTGATCTCCACCCACAATTAATGTTCATAATTCACACAGGATATGAATGCTGGTGCAGGAATGAATGTAATGATGCATTCATTTCCACAGTGTCTGATATTCTTCATTCATTAGCATATACCTTCATTTTAACCACACAGTATAGAAACACTTACATAATCACCAAGATTTTATGTTCATGAGAGACCATGGGGGCCTTAACAGAAAAATAGGTTTATCTTTCTGTGTATATTGGAAAGGGATGGCCAAAAACTTGTCACCCTGTCCTCCATCATCAGGCTGCCCCCCATCCAGCCTGTACCTCCTGCATTTAAGTAGTTCACCTTTCAACTTCATTCCTCCGGCCTTGTTCTCCCCCTCCCTTTCTGTCATATTTATAGTCAGTCTCTCGTTCTCCATTCCTACCATATGACCAAACCATCTCAGAGTTGTTCTAATACTTTCCAGCCTCCACATCAACACCACAGCACCCCGTAACAGTTTTGAATGGGGACTATTGTTCATTCACTTTAACATGGCAGAGATTTTTGTCCTTTTGCAGCCTGTTTTCTTTAGCTCATTGGCAGAATAAGACAACACTATTGTCCTTGATTTTTTCCAGATCTTTTTTCACATAAGCAGCATCTTATTTTGATGTAAATCTTTTGATATAACTCAGCATTGAAGATAGAGAGATAGCAATTTTGCACCTGTTTAAAGTGAACAGATTATACCCACAAAATGTAATAGTACAGCATCATGATTATCTAAATTGTTTACAGAAAGGTGTGTAGGAGGGCAGGTGGCATTGGCAGTTGTGTCTATGCATGTGTGTGTGTGTGTGTATTGTACGGGGGTGGACAGTGTGGGAACCAGTCTGCACTGCTTTCGTACGCGACCCATGACAGCAAAAGGGGGAGCAGTAGTCGAATCATTTGTACAGGAGAGAGTACTGTTCTAGTAAGTCATGATTATCTTTTAGAATTACACTCAAGTAAGGGACAATCTAGTAACACTTCTGTAAATATCTGTCACAAATAAGGAGATGGGGGGAGCTTCTCCAGCACCTATCTTTGTCTCTTACTGCATCTGAGGTAAAGTGAACTAACCAAACCTAACCTAATTTTAACAGTGGTGCAGTAATGGTTGGAGCTAGTAGTTCCATATAGTTTATGCAAAGTTGCATAAATTAGGTGGTGAACGTATAAATTTCAGTCTTGATTAGTTGGGTGTAAATCTGAAATAATACCAGTACAATATATGTAGTTACAGTATAGGATAATTTCAACATTTTGGATGCAGCTGTTCCAGTATGCATGCATTTGGACACCATATCTTATCTGGCTATAATTATGACCAGGAATTATTTTGTGGAAACATAGCATGATGATAACTGATCATTTTGACACCAAGCCGTGTTCTAAGTTTGTTTTCAGAGGAGTGGGTGAGCTTTTATAACATTACATTCATCTCATGTAAATTTGAGCAGCTGCACCTGACATGTCAAGTTTGTCATAGTTAACCACTGTTGTATCCTCGTTTTCGTTTTTGAAGGCTCCAACATGCTTGCATGTGTCGGCCTTGGTCGCCTAATGGCGGCTGTCCACGCTGCTCGATCTCTGGCAGCCTCTCTATTCAGTCCCTTAACCCTTAAGTCACATTTAATGACCTCGTCCCATGTCTTTCTCGGTCTACCCCTCCCAACCCTTCCCCCAATATTAACACTTCTCACCCTCTGTACCCAATTATCATCCCCCATCCTCTCCACATGTCCAAACCACCTCAGCCTACCTCTCCTCATCACAACACCAATACACTCCAGTCCCATCCTACCTCTCAACTCTTCTATCGTAAACCCGGCCCCCCCAGGCTTTGCACGCAGGGACGCACTGCACATCCACCTAATCATTGTCATTTCTGTACGTTTAAATCTGCGAATATCCTCTTCCTTTACTGCCCAGGTCTCACTACCATACAGCATCACACTCCTAACACATGCTGCATACAAAGACCCCTTAGCACGTAAGGAGAGTCCTCTCAATGTCAGGAGAGGCAACAGCTCCCTGAACTTCTTCCAACCACTTCTCACTCTAGCAACCGAGCTAACTCCAGCCCCACCTCCGGCACATAACATGTCTCCCAAATAACAAAACTCCTCCACACACTCAAGAGACTCACCTGCAAGTTCAACCCTCTCACGCCTAACAATCTCCACCTGCTCTCCCCAACACACCGCACACATGAAATCAGCATTATCTCGCAGTCTACCTCTAATACCACTACATCTCTTGTGCTCCCATCTATCACAAACACTGCACAAGATGGAATTACTTCCCACACCCATGTGGCAAACTGCACATGGCCACTCTCCCTCTCCTCTGATTGTACTGCCACCAACCCTAGATATCATCACTTTTGTTTTATCTGCATTTACCCTTAAGCCCTTGTACCCCATACCATCTCTCCACTTCTTAAATCTTTCCTCAGCCTCCCCTTCATTCTCAGCAATCAACACCAAATCATCAGCATACAACATCTCCCATGGGAGTCCATCTCTGAAGTCACGTGAGAGGGCTTCAAGCACCATGATAAACAACAAGGGACTCAAAACTGACCCCTGATGCACACCAACATTCACGGGAAACTCATCACTCAAAACTCCATTCACTCTTACCTGGGTGCGAGCACCCACGTACATGGCCATAACCACCCTAACCAGCCACTCTTCCAACCCCAGCTTTCTCATTGCCCACTTCACCACCTCTCTAGGGACTCTGTCAAAGGCCTTTTCCAAATCAACAAAAACAAAATACAATTCCCTTTTCTTNNNACACACTCCTCGCTTCCTATAACTTTAACATCCCTCACTAATCTCCTATCAACCCTCCTGACCAGAAAATAATCTATCTGACTACTATTTCCCCCGGACTCGTACGTAATCAATCTACTCACTCTTTTTCTAAAATGTGTGTTGCACACAATCATGTCCATAGCCTCCCCAAACTCGAGTATTCTTTCCCCTTCCGCATTCCTCACACCATATGCACATCCTCCATGGACTCCTTCATAACCTTGAGCTGCTTCACCAACATGACCATTTAAATCCCCTTCCAGAACCACTACCTCATCATCACCCATACCACTTACTACACGTATTAAATCATCCCAAAATCTATCCTTCTCTGCGTCATCCAATCCTACCTGTGGAGCATATGCTGATATAACTGAGATCATCACCTGTCCGATCAAAATTTTCACTACTATTATCCTATCACTTACTCTCATGACATTCATAACATACTCCACCCACTTCTCCGCAACCAACACACCCACACCCCCATATCCATCAGTTCCCCTCTGCCAAAACAGCTTATAGTAGAATCCTTCCCAGCAATCTTTCTGGCTGATCCACTCCTGTACCGGACTTCCTGCAAACAAGCCACATCCACCCACCTCCTACTAAATGCCTCAACAACTTCCCCCGCTCAGGGGAAAAAATCCTTGGTGAAAGTAGCTGTGTTTGCCAGCCTTTTTTGCTGTTAAGCATCAATATGTGGTAGGTGGGGGCACTCACCATCCACTCACTCAATGTAGTGCTGCTCTTGGGTGACTGCCCTTTCCTCTCTTCCTTCCTTCCTTCCTCTTCTGTCTTTATTTCCTTCATTCTTTCCTCTTCCTTCTGCTTGTGGGTGACTGCACTTTCTTCTGTCATTCTTTTCTTCACTCTTTCCACTTCTTTCTGCCTGTGGGTGACTACAATGAGTGACAATCCAAATGGTTTTCTGTACACCATGAAACCATTTGCTACACTGGGTGGTAACCATATAACCAAATTATGGCACCTGGTAGTTTAGTGGGTAATTAAGGCACTCCAATCTGATTGAGCCAGTGCATGTTTATATCCAAAGGGTGGTTGGGGTTTATTGCTCACATAATGCCACTCAGGGAAGAGTGAGGCTGATCACTCTCATCTTAAATGTCAGGATCAACTTGCCTAACCCTGGGCTCTTACACTTCTCATGGGGCAACACAGGATCATATGATGAATGGATGAATGGAAATCATCAGTACATTAAAGAAATACTGTTAGTTCCATAGTAAACAACAGAGTTGATTTGACGGTTCCCCCAATTTACAGTAGCAAATGTATGCAAAAATTATGATATTTTAGAATTTATCCAGTAGGGTAAACTAGCCATTTTGGATGCAGCTTCCCCATTATGCACATAATCAGATGCACTCTACATTTTCCTACATTAGCATAATTATTACCAGGGACTATTGGTTGTACAGTTGTTTGAACATAGCATGATGAGAACTAATCACTTTGAAACCAAGTTCATTATTATAATTTTACTAGTTTTAGGGGAGTGATTTTTTTCTTTGTTTTGTTTTGCAAAATTGCATCTGAATACATTTATACTGGAGCAGCTCTGTCCAAAATGGCAGTTTACCCTAATGTGTGACAAGGACTGACTTACTGGCACCCTTCAGGCACCCTTCAGAGTGATGGACTTTATAATCACCACCAAGACTGATCGCATGGTTATTTGGCAGGGCTGATATTTCTCAGTTATTGCTGCATGTGTCATATTGTATCACTGCATAGATGCACATACTGTATTTTTTTTTCTTTTCTGCAGTTCATTCATTTATATGATAGGTCCCTTTTTAAATTGCTCATGATCAGTATTTATTTTATATGAGGAATTTGAAATACAGTAAACTCTCAATTATCCATTGTCGCAATATCCAGCCCAACGCAATATCTTGCACTGCTAGCTCGACTCTATTAAATCAATAGCTGAGGAAATTATGTAATATCCAGCACCAAAACGGGACATAACTGGCGGTTCTTTGCAATATCTGGCGACAAGGCATTTCATCCGACTTGTAAGCAGTAGCCATTGAGCACTGTATTGCTGCACAGTATCATTACTGCATTGTATATATGCTTAGGTTTTATCTTTTACCCATGGGAAAGGTTGTACGATAGAGGGTCGAGACGGATAGTAACACAATATCCAGCCCGATGCAGAATGTTGAGCTGATATGGGATACTATGCAATATCCAGCGTTTCAGTTTATTGATGTAGGGCTTGGCTGAATTATGCTGGATAATTGAGAGTTAACTGTAACTTAATAATGTTTTTCACTTAAGGCAGTATTTTGCTTGTGCACATTTTATGTTAAGTGACAGTTGACTACTGCATATCGGTATGTGGTTGTTATCTTTATTTTGTCATTACAGCAGATTATTGCCTATACCTTGTATTATTAAGTCATTTTCTACTGCTAATGTGTGCAGGTATGCAATGACTTGGCTGGTAGAGAAGAAGAGAACATGGGCGGAGTGGATGGTGCTGCGTACGCTGCAGGTTGGCCCAGTGCCAACCCACCTTGCAGTCATAATGGATGGTAACCGCCGCTATGCCCGTCGTGAACACCAGGACA
Source organism: Birgus latro (assembly GCA_018397915.1). NCBI lineage: Eukaryota > Metazoa > Arthropoda > Malacostraca > Decapoda > Coenobitidae > Birgus > Birgus latro. The sequence continues at coordinate 133,204 of JAGKTI010000389.1, forward strand.
CTCTCACTGGCCACACACAGGGCTTCCATAAGCTGGCTGAGATGTTGAGCTGGTGTCGGGACCTGGGCATCACACACGTCACTGCTTATGCCTTCAGCGTTGCGAATTTCAAACGATCTAAGCAAGAGGTTAATGGATTGATGGAACTGGCCACTGAGAAGTTTGAAGAGCTTCTAAAGGAACAAGAGAAGATGGATAAACATGGAGTGCGTGTGAGGGTGGTTGGTGACCTGAGTCTCCTGCCTGCTCGGACAAAGCAGTTGGCTGCCCAGGTCACCCTAGCCACTCGTCACAACACACGCTGCTGCCTCACCCTGGCGCTGGCCTACTCCTCCCGTCAGGAGATGACTGCTGCCATGGATGCCATGGTAGAAGGGGTGGAGCAGGGCCACCTCCTTCCCTCAGATATCTCAGAGGAACTGCTGGAGGAGTGTCTGTATACCAGCAGTGTGAAGGATCCAGAGCTGGTCCTTCGCACATCAGGGGAAGTGCGGCTTTCAGACTTTCTGCTTTGGCAGAGTGGATTCTCTTGCCTGTATTTTACCCAGGCATTGTGGCCAGATATGACAATCTGGCATCTGTTTGGGGCCATATTTTACTACCAGCGTCACCATCACACGCTGGTGGCGGCTCGACAGGAGTGTCTGACCCAGCGACAGAGTTTAGTGGAAGAGCTGGATGTCGATTGCTGCCGAGCACAACATGGGGATAATGTGACACAGGACCACATTGCGGAGTACACAGCTGCAAGAACAGCACGCACGGCAGCATTCATTGACAACCTCAATCACTGTAGGCTGACCTTTTTGCAAGAGTTAGCATGTAGTGGTGATGAGTGAGGTGTGTATATATCTTTGTGTAGTACAGTACCATATATCACCACCTTCAGCGAGATAGTACATGTTTTATTTTAATGTGAAGAAGTACTGTATAATGATTTTTATATTAACATTGCCTCCTCAATCAAGCAAGTGACTGTTCAATATCGTATGTATTTTTTCAGTAAAAATTAAACAGAAAAATTATTAAGAGTTTGAAAGCTACAGTAACTGAAGTAGGATGTGATGGGCTTACCAGCCAACATTACTGTGCAAGAAGCCATGAACCTCCTGTGACTTAGGAGGGGTGAGAGGAGATTGTATCTTAGGCTAATAGGCTTCCTTTCATCATCATCATCATCTTTGGAGATACCTTGCTTCTTGATGGGAACCTCTTAAAAGGGGATTGCCACGACAAAACTACTTGCAGGTTGCTTTGCCCTCACATACTGTTTGCACTTTCACAGATACATCTCCTCAGTTAGATTAGTGAACCTTGCCCTAGTTCTTCCCATTCCATTTGAAAATTGGGGTTTAGGATAGGATGATATGTTACACTGGGTCCAGAAACTGTACAGCACCAGATTTCTCATTTATTGACCTTAAGAAGAATCTTTCAAAGGAGATGTATCAAAGTAATTAGCGAGCATTTCAGTATTAATTTGTAAAGTTATGTCACATGCACTAGGTACATGTTGTGACTTCTTGTATACAGTAAAACCCCTTTAAGGTGGACAAGAAATGTGAGACAGACATTTCCAAATTAAGTAAACACAGCTTGTAGCAAGGCACCAAGCATGGGCCCAGACTCTTACCACTTTGTTTAATTGCACTTTCTGTTTTTGCTCATTAAACAAAATACTTTGTCAGCTTTTCAGTACCGTACTGAAAGGTATTTTTATATATGGGTAAACTGCTAAATTCTGGTATCATATGATATATTTGCTATATAACACAGCCTGCTCAGATGGGCATCTTTCCCCTCAATTAGTCCTTAACCCCTAAAAGACGGGTGTCTACATATGCTGTCTGAGGGCACTAGGGTCAGAAAGACAAGTGTCCGCATATGCGGTCTTGCCCACCCCACCCCCTACCACCATAAACTGCTAAATTCTGGTACCATATGATATATTTGCTATATAACACAGCCTGCTCAGATGGACATCCTTCCCCTCAATTAGTCCACCTTAACCCCTAAAAGACGGGTGTCTGCATATGCTGTCTGAGGGCATTAGGGTCAAAAAGACAAGTGTCCGCATATGCAGTCATGCTCACCCCACCCCCTACCACCACACCCACACACCACTCCCCACCTTCCCCATTTTGATTTTAAATGAGTTAGGATCCATGTGCAGTTGTGTGATCAAAATGAGCATACTAACATTCCAGGCATGGAAAAGGAGTGGTAACAGAGAGGAATACTTGGTTGCCAAGCATAGGGCTAGAGAGGAGATATACAGTTCAAAATATGAGTTTCAGAGACTTTTACTGGATAACCTAAATAGTACTGAAAGAGAGAATATATATTTAATGTGGCCAGTCAGTTGAAGAGCGAAAAACAGGGATACCATAGGTGAGCAGTGTGCAATGAATGATGAGGGGAAAGGTAGTGGTGGACAGTGAGGATATTGAAGATGCCTGGAGGAAGCATTATAACCAGCTGCTGAATGAAGAGTTTGACTGGAAAAGAGATGGTTTTGAGTCTTCAGATCCAGTGTTTGGTCCATCGCCCTTGATTGATGCTGCTTCTGTGAGCAGGGCAATGGGCAGGATGCAGTTGGGGAAGGCACTGGGTATGTCAGGTTTGACTGCTGAAATGTTGAATGCCTCTGGAACTGTAGGGGTGGGTTTAGTTACTGATCTGATAAATTTGATTATAAATGAGTGTTCTCCCAAATGACTGGCTGAAGAGTGTGATTGTAAATGTGTATAAGGGGAAAGGTGATGCCCTGAACAGAAAATTATAGAGGCATAAAATTCTGGACCAGATAATGAAGGTAATGGAGAGAATCCTAGAACGTATGATTAGGGAAATGAAAATTGGTGAAATGCAGGTTGGGTTTAAGCTAAGCAAAGGGACCATTGATGCTATCTATATTCATTGTCCATCAGCTTCTGGAAAATTATATATGAAAGAAAAGGGAGCTGTGCTTTGTTTTTGTTGGTATTGAGAAGGCCCTTGACAAAGTCCCTAGGGAGGTGGTGAAGCTGACAGTGAGAAAGCTTGGAATTGAGGAGTGGCTGATTAGAATAGTCATGGGTATGTATGTGGGTGCTTGCACCCAGGTTAAAGTGAATGGAGGTTTGAGTGACAAGTTTTCCATGAATGTTGGTGTGCTTGAGGGGTCAGTCTTGAACCCCTTATTGTTTGACATGGTGATTGAAGCTCTCTTATGCAATTTCAGGACTGGACCTCCATGGGAGATAATGTATGCTGATGCTTTGATGTTGATTGCAGAGAATGAAAGGGAGGCAGAAGAAGGATTTAGGCAATGGAGAGATGGAATGGGGCACAAGGGTTTCAAAGTAAATGCAAATAAAACAAAAGTGATGAGATCTGCAGCTATGGCAGTACTGTACTGTCAAAGCAGAGGGAGTGTGGTCTTGTGCAGTTTGCCACAAGGGTGTGGGAAGTAAATCCATCTTGTGCAGTGTTTGTGATAAGTGGGTGCATAAGAGTCTTAAGAGATATAATGGTATTTGAGACAGGCTGTGAAATAATGCTGATTTCATGTGTGCCATGTGTTGGGGAGAGCATGTAGAGACTGTCAGGTGTGAAAGGACTGATCTTGCTGGTGAGTCTCAAGTGTGTGGAGGAGTATTGTTATTTGGGGGACATGTTTTGTGCTAGAGGTTGGGCTGGATCTGTCTCTGTGGCTAGGGTAAGGAGTGATTGGAGAAAGTTCAGGGAGCTCTTGCCTCTCCTAACATTGAAAGGGCTCTCCCTCTGTAATAAGGGATCTTTGTATGCAGCATGTGTTAGCAGTGTAATGCTGTACAGTAGTAAGGTGTGGGCAGTGAAGGAAGAGGATATTCATAGGCTCAAACAAACAGAAATGACATTTATTAGATAGATATGTAGTCCATCCTTGAATGTGAGGCCTAGGAGGAATAGGATTGTGATTGAAAGGTTGAGAACAAGAATGAAAGTTGAATGTATTGGTGTTGTAACAAGGAGGGGCGGATGGTGATGGTTTAGGCATGTTGAGAGGATGGAAGATGACAGTTGGGTGCTGAAGGTGAGAAGTGTGAATGTCAGGGGTAGGGTTACAAGAGGCAGACCAAAAAAGACCTGTGTTAAAAGTATGACCTCTGGGCTAGGGGACTGAACGTGGAGGCCGCCAGTGATCGAGCAATGTGAAGAGCTGCTATTAGGTGACCAAGGCCGACACATGCATGGTGGAGCCTCTATAACAATACGAAACAGTATGATACGAACCATGTATATGAATTGCATATGAGAGTGTTCCATTAATACTGCATCCTGACTTTTTGTTGTAAAAGGTATGCAGGTTCTTGCAACACTTACAACCCTAAATATTACATCACATCAGTTTAATCCCTTGAATCTTCACCCTCTGAGCCTGGAGATTATTTTTCATTTTGGTATTGCTATCTGGTGCTTTTAATCAGCCTAAGTTAGACTTTTGAAACTGAAGGGGTTAGATATAGCATTGATAAGCCCCTTCAGTATGAGAGGTCCTTCCTAAGTTGAATATACCAGTAATCATCTGGAAGCAGAAAAAATAAACTGGGAAGGACGTCACCCGCATTCAGAAAGTTAGACATACAGTACAGTATTGCATTGGTTTGTTCTTGCCATATCCAGATGATCTGATTCAACTTGGGGGTGGCTGCTTGCAGTGAAGGGGTAAACAGAGTCTGTATCTAACTTGTTCAGTCTGAAAAGTCTCCACGAGGCTGAATAAAAGTGCTGAGAAGTACAATACAGTACCAGGAATAGGATTATAGCTACTGTGCATCACTGTGTTGAGTGAAAGTGGGAGGGAGGCACAGAAGGCCTAAAAGCTAATGGGTGAATATGGTAAATGAATGGGTTCAGAAGAGATGTGTGGAAACTAAGGAAATGCAGGAACTGACAGGATAGATGTGAATGAATTACGAATAGATAAGCACATAGTAAGGCTTGCACTTGGTTTATTAAGTTGCTGTTCTATGGAATGGATCAGTCCCACAGGCATTTGGGAAGTGCATTAAAAAATAGGGGGAAAAAAATGGAGGGTTTTGTACTTGGATGGAACCGATATTTTGAAAGCTTAAATAATGAGTGCTTTTAACTTATTTCACTGGGGAGTCTAGCAATATCACTCCTACTCGTTTACTTTATTTTGATGTGTGTAGAGTTAGGATGATCTTTTTCTTCAGTGTCAGAGAATAATTGATGAACTAAGCAGTACTGAAAAGGAAAGGATGGCTAGTCGGGTAGTAAAAAATATCTTATTTTGAATGTATTTTGCTTCTAAGACTCACATGGGGATGAAACCTAGACGTTGAATTCTAAGCTACAGGTTGGAGGTATGAGTTTCTTTACAATCAGTGCGGGCATAACTATGAAGAACGAGTTGACTAATGGTAAAAATTATGAGAACTTTGTAATGGATGAGTGTGCTGTATAACTGAATCATGGCATTGGTGAAAAGTGAAGATACTGTGCCACACACTGAATTGTTATAAGCATGTTTATTGAATGCACTGAAGTGCCAAAGAAACGTAGCACAAATGAGACTGAGATACTGTTTTGTAACAGCCATGTGTGGCATGAAGGAAAAAAAAATATATATATATATATGGAAAAAAGGATGAGAAACTATAAAAAACAGAAGGCTCCACCATGCTTGCATGTGTCGGCCTTGGTCACCTAATAGCAGCTCTCCACATTGCTCGATCGCTGGCGGCCTCCATGTTCAGTCCCTTAGCCCAGAGGTCATACTTTTAACACAGGTCTGCCCCTTCCGACGTGGAATGTAAGGGGCATAAATGATGAGGTGAAAGAGAGATTGTACAGGTGCTTGAGGGTGCGAAAGTGGATATATGTGGATTAACTGAAACTAAATGGGGAGGTGAGAGTGTGAGAGAATGGGAGTATGGATGGGGTATATGAGCAGGAGTAGGTGAGAATGAGAGGACAAAAGGAGTGTGTATTGTTGTGAGTAACAGATGGAAGGAGAATGTAAGAGAGTATGGATCAGTTTGCTCAAGGATTTTGTGGGTAAGAGCGAAAGTCGGATTACAAATGTGGGCGACTGTGTGCGTGTATGCGCCAATGCAAGATCGTGTAAGTAGAGTGAGAGAAGAGTTCTGGACAAATGTGGAAGCGTGCTTGGAAAAGTCTGAAAGGAATGAGAGAGTGTTTTTGATGGAGATATGAATGGAAAAGTAGGGAATGTGAAGGTGGATGGAGTGGTTGGTGAGTTGGGTGTGCCTGCAGAGATGTATGAAAATGGGAGTGCTTTAGTGGACATTTGTGCCGGGAGGGGGTTGGTGATAGCTAATACCCTCTTCAGGCACAAAATGATCCATAGGTATACGTTGCGAGTGATGAGAAGGGTGGATGGTGAACTGAATGGTTGATTATGTGTGTGTAGATGAAAGGATGAGAAGGTGTGTGATGGATGCAAGAGTATATAGAGGCTGGGGGAGTGGACTTTCTGACCACCACTTGGTGGCGGTCAGAATCAAAGTCCAAACAAAATGGAGAAAGAGAAGAAGCGAAGGGCAGAAGCAAGTAGTTCTTCCAATGAGGGTAGAAAAGTTACAAGAGGATGGAATAAAGGCAGAATATAAAAGGGAAGTGGAGGAGTGATTGGGTAAATATAGATTAGAGCAGATGGGGGACGTGGAAGGTGTGTGTAAGATATTCACAGAAGAATTCTGTGCAGCATGGGAGGTGGTGTGTGGGGAGAAGAGAAGATGAAAGGGGGTTCAGGGAACAGCATGGTGGACTGAAGAGGTGAAAGAGGGTGTGGCACAAAAGAAGAAGCATATAATGAGTGGATGAGGAACATGGGAGTTGAAGAAGTTGAGAGACGGAAGAGAGAGTTATATGTAGAGAGGAGGAGAGAGGTGAAAAGATTAGTAAGAGATAGTAAGATGAGAGTGGATGAGGAGTTTGGAAGGAATTTGAGTGTAAATTGGAGGGAATGTAAGAAAATGTTCTGGAAAGAGGTAAAGAGAGTTAGAAAGAGTACCAAAGAAGTTAGTTGGGGTGTGAAAGATAAAAATGGTAGATTACTAGTGGAGAAGGGAGAAAAAGTGAACAGATGGAGAGAACACTTTAATGAATTGTTGAACATAGAAAATGAAAGTAATGCAAATATAAGTGGCTGGAGAATGGCTGGGAGAAGGAGGGATGTGCGAAGAGAGGAAGAAATCAGTAGGATGGAAGTGGTGGAAGCAATGAAGAAAGTTAAAATGGGGAAAGCCCCAGTAATTGATGGAGTTTGTGGTGAAATGCTGAAGCATGGGGGAGAGAGTAATAAATGGATGAGGAAGGTGTGCAGACTGGCCTGGGAGGAAGGTAGAGTCCCGGAGGATTGGAAGTCAGGTATAATTATTCCCTGTACAAAGGAAAAGGGGAAAAAGAAGTGTGTGATAATCATAGGGGCATTTGCCTTCTTAGGTTAATTGGAAAAGTATATGGTAGGATACTTATTGACAAAGTCAGGGAAATAACAGAGGAATTTGTTGGAGAAGAGCAGGGAGGTTTTAGGAAGGGAAGAGGTTGTGTAGACCAGATATTCATTCTTAGATATTTAGTGGAAAAGTTTCTAGAGAAGGGAAAGAAATTGTATGCAGCCTTCATGGATTTGGAGAAAGCATATGACAGGGTGGATAGGCAAGGATTGAGAAAAGTATAAAGAATATATGGAGTAGATGGGAAGTTGTTGAAGGCCGTGAAGAGTATGTATGAGGGTGTTAAGGCTGCAGTGTGTGTGGATTGTGAACTGAGTGAATTTTTCCATCTGAAGGTTGGATTGAAACAAGGATGTGTCATGTCTCCATCGTTGTTCAATCTGTATAAGGATGGGGTTATAAAAGAAATATGTACAAGGTCGAGCAGTGGTTGTTGAAGCGGCCGTAGTGAGAGAGGGCAGTGTTTGGAAACTCCCTGTACTGTTGTTTGCAGATGATACTGTGTTGTTGAGTGAAGACGAAAGGGAGCTGCAAGGCTTGGTAGATGAGTTTGGGAGAGTGTGTAAGAAACGGAATCTAAAGGTGAACGTAGGGAAGAGTAAAGTGATGGTCTTCAAGAGAAGTGAAGTCAGTGAATGTACAGTGAGATTGGATGGGGAGGATATGAAGAATGTCTCTATCTATCTATCTATTGCCAGACGCCTCAATCCCGAACGGGGTGGCCACAAACAAATCGCCTCCATGTCACTCTGTCCCCTGCCATTTCACTACCACGCTTCCAACTCACACCCCCCTCTCTCATATACCTCTCCACTCCATCCCTCCATCTCATCCTCGGCCTCCCCCTCCCTCTCGCCCCCTCCACCTCACTCACATACACTCTCCTCGTCAATCTTTCACTCTCCATCCTCTCCACATGCCCAAACCACCTTAACGTGTTTCTCCTAACGCTTCCCATCACGTCCTCAAGCACACCACAACGCTCCTTCACGTCCTCATTTGTTAGTGTGTCTCTCCATGTGACTCCACATGCTCCTCTCAAATAACTCATTTCCACTGCTCTCACTCTTGACTTCTGTCCTTCCAACAGGGTCCAAGCTTCACTTCCATATGTCAGAGTTCGT
>JAGKTI010000390.1:4830-16111 GCA_018397915.1 Birgus latro
TTGTTGTTGTTGTTGTTGTTGTTGTTGTTGTTGTTGTTGTTGTTGTTGTTGTTGTTGTTGTTGTTGTTGTAGTTGTTGTAGTCAATCAATCAATCAAGCAGCTTTATTTCGTATCTCACGATACATAAAATATAATACATTTCATCATCGTAAATACTATAGATAATCATTTAACAACTGAATAGTTGCAATAAATATATCCTTAAAAATCAGACCGAGGAGTGGATCCAATTTCATTGATTAAAAAAATAAATAAGTATATAAATAAAACCCATATATACACATATAGATTTCAGTCTTATTCAAAATTTACATTAACTTCACACCACTTATTTCCTCAAGGTATTGCACCCACTGAATTCTGGCATTTATAATGTCCAAAGAATTATCCAGNATATCTAGATTTTATTTATCATAAAAATATTTCAATAAACGAAGAACATGGTGGCCAGAGGACTGATGAAATAATCTAAAACATACATTATCCTTCCTACTTTAAGCTTTAAAATATCTAGCTTGTACTATGGCAACATGGTGTCTAAGTAAAAGTCGTCGTGCCGCCTTCGATATGCTATGATTGCTTACTAACAAATGATGAAAATTTTATGACAGGAACTATCGATCATAATTATAAATTCATTCATGACACCCAGATTCTGTGGAAATATCATTTGTGTTACTGAAGATTGTATAGTTCATTCATGACTTCCAAACTCTGCGAAAACAACGTTTTACTCAAGAGCACGAAGTTAAGCTTGTTGACATCGGAGGTGGCGTCCTACAGAGGGCAATGAGTTAATTCGGACCCGAACTTATTCGTCCCCAAATCATTCAGGTTAGGATCGGTCAGGAGTAGACAAATATATTGGACTAATACCCCATGTCAAAAGCTCGGAGCATCGCCGTTTCTCTGCTCAACAGGAACTATTCGTTTTATGGTCATTTTGATGAAACATGGCAAGCCAAGATGTTTTCCATTTCAAAACGAGTAAAATGAGAGAGAGAGAGAGAGAGAGAGAGAGAGAGAGAGAGAGAGAGAGAGAGAGATTAAATCCTTTTCCGGCCCAGACCCATGAAACTCAGCTCGTCTCATGGTGCCGTGGCAGTTTCGCCTGTTACCTTCTTGTGGAAAATTTAAATTAAACTTCAATTTAAATTCTGAGTACGATAGATCTGGAGTAGGCCCTCATTACCGTGAGGTCCGGTTTGGGACAAAATTTTGCTTTTACTTACAGGCTATACGATAGTTATATAGAAAATAAGATAATTTTTGTGGTCTGATACGCTGATCCAAATATCAAAAGTGAACATGTATTTGTCTGGAAGGGAAAGGGCGAGGGGCATCTCGACAGCCTGCCAAAATTGGCTGGACTAACTTTCTAGACATGAGTTGCGGTCGTACCTACTACTGTACTGTAATCGGGATGGGTCTCGTTACCCCCCAAAAAAACTTGAGAATACCCCAGATGGGGTATTTCCCCCCTAATTGCCGACCCGTGGGTTCGGTTAAATTAAGTAAGGTTTGGCTGAATTAAGCAGCTAAGCTGTGTTTACGAGCGAGGGCGAAGCCCTCGCAAGTCTCTCTCGTCAAGTAGAGGCATTTTCTCACATACGAGCGGCCCAGCCCTGCCCGACTGTAATGCTTTTGAGAAGTTTATATCGCAGCAGTCACATGGCCGATGAGTGTGTGGTTTGCACCATATGATAGCCCCATTCTTTAAGAATTGTTTTGGACAGGTTTCGTCACACCCCGGCGGTGCACGTGGCATGTGACACGCGCCAAGTGCAGCATGTCGATAGTCTTCAAAAGAGGGCCACAGACCTAACTTACCTTTTTCCTTTTTAATGTGTCCGACTCTGGACAAAGGCTTCAGGGCCTATCCTCAAGGCATATCCCCAAGGCCCAGTAGTCCTCCTACATCTCCACATGTCACCACTTGAGCGCTAACACCCACAGTCCACACTGACTACATGCCAGGGCTGTCTCATACAGGACTAGTGTACTGATATTAGCGGGGGTGTTTTACGACATGTCGTCGGGTCTCTCGTAGATCAGTAAAATCTGCTTATTATGAAATTCAATTCCATAAACTGTTTCCTGCCCCAGCGAGGATTTGAACCGGGGTCCGTTAGGACTGCTGGCCACTTCGATCTCCACCGGCTGAGCAATGAAGCTTGGTAGGCAGATGGCCATCAAAGGCCCATCAGTGTATTCCAGCAACCTCGGGGTACAAGGCGACGTTTCAGTGCTTTCGGATTTAAATGGCCTCGCTCCTTCCTCGCCGACAAAGTCGTTTTACAGGTAGGTTAGGTCGCATCAAGTTAGGTTAGTAGGGACGGGTGATTAGTGACAGATTGACTTCAGAGCCGAATCAATCTATAAGTCCGACATGGCGAATAGTCTCTTGCCACGATTTGTGTGTAAAATTGGTGTGTTTTTATAGTTGATATCTTCAGGGATACTCATTTCCGGAACTTTTCAAAGCTGTCTCAATGATAATTACTTCATAGTTTATTAACCCGCCGAGTCCCGACCGTTTTTTTACCCCCAGATCCCGACCGATTTTCGACTTTTTGTTTTTTGGCTGAAACCTTCGCTTTCGGTGAGAAACATCGAAAATTCATAGTGAAATCGCGATCCTGAGGTAAAACAATGTTGCTACAGGTGTCACTCAACCTTACGTTTTCCTTCTTTTTCAGGGTACCTGGCTAAGAAAACGAACTATAGAAGGGTTGACTAATTCAAGCCACTTTAAATTACGTATTTATTTCATTTATTTGGTACAAATTTATGTGGAGTAAAAGTCTATAATGGTTTTCACACAATAATATAGGCGTTTATAAGCATTGTTCACTTACCCAAAACCCCAGTATATGGCACCTTCCTTTATGACATTACCACCTCATCACTTCTGTGTGTTTCTACCTCTAGCTTCTTTGTTTCTTTGTCCTCCACCTCAGGAATCACTTTCACCGTGAATTTCGTCATTAGAGAGACCGTGGGGCAACATACCTTTACTGGCTAGGTTGCTGCTAACAGGTGAATTGCCCAGTGTGGGGGGGAAGGGGGGGTTAGAAGGGGCCCGGTCAGGCAGTATCCCCGCTTGACAGCTGGTAGAGGAAGGTCTCCCACATATGCCTACCAAAAATCACCCGCGAATGTTGAAAAATGTGCACACAATGGGCCTTGCAATTGCGTGACGTACGGTGTACATCGTTGAGTCTGTCCGCGGAAAAAAGTAGCGACGTACACCGTACGTCGATGGGACTCGACGGGTTAAGGAAAACATTCAACTGTAAATTTTGTGCATTAGAGCTCTCTTGCAGTTTCACCACTGATAATGAAAAATAAAAAAATCCCTGTTCAGACTCTCAGACCTAAAATTACCATTTTCTTTGATCCCAATACGTAAAGAATGGTAGCCCCATTGGATATCTAAAATATAGTCTGATTTATTCTGTACTCATTCATTGTATTCTAAAGGCATAAGTGACCTATTCTTTAGAACTATCTATATTATTTTCCAATAACTATTATGCATATATCTATCATCCATTCTTTATTGGTTTATCAGGAGCGTACGGGCCCTGGAACTAGGCTATTCAACTAGTATGGAAGGCTTTGTGTACAGTACCTAAGCATGAAGAGGATGCATGGGGTGGAGCGCGATAATTGCAGGGTTATTTGGGGTAGGTTGGGGTAAGACTGATATGTGAGGTGAGGTAACAGTGTTAAGGGACTGGACGTGGTAGAATAGGATTATGGAAGGGTTGGTTAAAGTGGTGTATGGTAATACCGATAGGTAGCGAAGAGTAACAAATGACAGGGATGGATGGCATGAAGGAGGGTAGTGGTGGGTTTAGTGGGGAGGTCGGGGGTAAAACTGACGAGGTTGGACGGGGTGGAATGCGATAATGACGGTGATGCTTGTGATGGTATTGGGGCAAAATTCACAGGTGAGAGACTATAATATGAAAGGGCTGGATGAGGTGAAGTTAGGTAAGAGCAAGGTTAGTTGTGGTAGTCTGTCTGTCTGTCTATAGCAAGACGTCTTAATCCCGCCTGGGTGGCCACAAACAAATCGCCTTCATGTCACTCAGTCCCCTGTCATCACTCTGCTCACCCCGTGACTCATAACCTCACTCTGTCATATACCTCTCTACTCCATCCCTCCCTCTCATCCTCGGTCTCCCCGTCCCTCTCCTCCCCCCACCTCCACCTTTCTCTAGTCTCACTCTCCATCCTCTCAGTATGAACTAACCTCCTTAATGTATTTCTCCAAATGCTTTCTCTCACATCCACATCCACATCACAACGCTCCTTACTTCCTCATTTGTCAGTCTGTCTCTCCATGTGACTCCACATCCTCCTCCTAAGCAAGAAGCGGTGATGCGGTGCCAAGGCACAGCAAAGCCGTCCCTGGCAGTTATTGTAGTGCTGACCACAAACACAACAGGATATCTAGTCAAAGACGTCACATATCAAATTTGGAGTAAATCGGATGAAAATTAACGATTTTATGTCAATTTGAAATTTGAGGCCCAACCGACCTGACACTGATTCCCCTGCTGCTAACTGGGGGGTGACTCCCCTGATGTAATGCTCTTGTTATAGGATGCAGATTCGAAAGATACACCTTTAGGTTTTGGTTTCATGTCGATATGACGAATGTGACAGGAGGTATGGCGGGAAAAAAAAAAAATCTTTACTTGTCCCGGTTTTTTTTGGGGGGAGGGGAGGGGGGAGGGGCCTAGAGCCTGGGCTTTGGCCCAATCTGGTCCCAAATTTAATCAGGTGGTCAGAAGGTCATAGCCCATCATCCCTGTAATTTTAGTCAAAATCGCACTAATAGTTTTCAGGTAAAATAGTTAACAAACAGACAGACAAACAAACAAACAGACAAACAGACAAATCGAGTGAAAACAATACCCTTCCCCGAGCCCCTCCGGGGCTGAGACGGGTAATAACTAATTTCCTCTGCTCTCACTCTTGATTTGTGTCCTTCCAGCAAGGTTCAAACTTCGCTTCCCAACGTTTCAGTTGGTATCACAATACTAGCAGTCATGCAGCCTTTTTTTTTTTTTTTGCTTCCATGTTCACGCCTCTGTTTCTTATCAGTGCTTTCAAAGAACCAGCAACCATTCTTCCTTATTGTACCGTTTCAAGCACTTCATCCTCTAAACTTCCATCCTTACACATCACACTGCCCAAGTACATAAACGCACTCACATTTTCCATTTCCCCACCATTCATCCTCACTGTGCATTCATTGACTTCATTTCTCTTGAAGACCACAACTTTACTCTCCCCCATTACTTACACATTCACTTAATAATTAAGTAACATCTGGAAACAACAGAACAGGTAGTGTCCAAACACTCAACAGGGCAGTTCAAACATCCACTGTCCTACCTTGTATTTCTTTTAAAACTCCATCCATATACAGACTGAACAACAGTGGAGACATGACACCCCTATTTCGATCCAACATTCAGATAGAAAAGTTCACTCAGATTACCATCCGCACACACTACAGCCCTAGCGCCCTCATACATACTCTTCACGCCATTCAACAGCTTTCCATTTACTCCATGTATTCTTAACATTTTCCACATTCTTCGTCTATTCACTCTGCCATTTGCTTTCTCCAAATCCATGCAGGCTGCATACAACTTCTTTCCTCTCTCTAGAAACTTTTCAACTAAATACGTTAGGATGAATGTCTGGTCTGCACAACCTCATCTCTTCCGGAAACTTTTTTTTTTTTTTTTTTTTGCTAATTCCTCTGATTTCCCTAACTCTGCTAGTATGTATCCCATCATACACTTTTCCTATTACTCTAAAACAAGTGCTTCTATGATTACCACACACTTCTTTTTTCCTTTTGTTTTGGACAGGGAAATAAATATATCTTACTTCCAGTCCTCCAGGAATCTACCTTCCTCCCAGGACAATCTGCACATCTTCCATATTCATTCTACTACTATTTCTCCCCCATGCTTCAGCATTTCACCACACTCTCCATCTTTCCTAGTGGCTTTCTCGATTTTGACTTTCTTTATTCTATCTATCTATTTCCATCCTATTTTTGTCTTCTTCCCCTCTCACCTCAGTCTTTTTCCCAGCAATTTCTCCGCCATTTATACTTGCATTACTTTCATTCTTTATATTTAGCAATTCCTTAAAGTGTCCTCTAATCTGCTCACCCTTCTCCACCATCAGTCTACCATTATTATGGTTCACTCCCCTACTACCTTCTTTATTACCATGTTTAATTCTATCTCATTCCAAAACATTTTCTTACGTTCCTTCCACCCTACACTCAGATTCCTTCCAAACTGTCCATTCACTTTCTTCTTACTCTCTCTTACTAAACTTTTCACCTCTCATCTTCTCCACATAGCCTAAACAGTAATCACTGGAATGTCTGGACGCTCCGTATCTGACATGCTCCTTATCCGAACGTTAGGCCTTTGCAGTATTATGTCAGCATCAGGATTTATTTGTCCTTATCTGAACATAAAATATCCGACATCGCCGGTTGGGTGGCCTACAAATTCCAAAAATCGGTTGGGCGGCCGGCTGGCCTCTCTGGCCCTAACCCATCAGGTGAGCAAATATGGCCAGCCGCCTTCTCCCCGAACAGTCAGAGTCCCACGGTCTCCCTGATCACTTGGATGCTTACGGCCGTGTGCAAGTAGTATAGACCATAATCCACAAGCTGAGCAGAAATGGCTGTCCGCCTCGCTGCTGAATGGCCAAAGTCGCTTGCCCCCCCTCTAGAGCCGGGCCACGTGCTGGTAAAAGAATATAACCCACTATAGCACCAGTCGAGCAGGACAGTACTCCCAAGGTGGATGGAAAGCTGATGACAGGGAGAGCTGGGGCTCCCATTTCATCATCCCTCAGGACTTGTTCCTGACCATCCCCCTTTGCTGAACTTTTTCAGTGTCTCAGTAACACAAAGAGTAGGCCAGCATGCTCTCCAATACAAGTTTCTCTAACTGTCAACACCAAACTACATGCATGCTACACACTACACATCCTTTTAAAAATTTGTAAAAATGGCGCACTTAAACCATGCCTCGGAGTCCCCAGGTGGGGGGACCATAAATGCCCCCACCATCCGCCCCTCTCCTGGTGACGACTCACGGAGCTGCCTGGAGCCACTGTCTGACTCACTCCTTCTTCATTTCTGTAACATTCACGGCCTTTCCTCTAACTTTCGCTCTGTTGAGCACCACCTCTTCTCCTCTAAACCTCACCTTCTCTTTCTCTCTGAGACTCAGCTGTCTGAGGCAACTGATAGCAAACCATTTCCTGTATACTCCTACATCTTCTATTCTCATTTCAAAGCCAAAGGTGGCCGTTGTGAATATGTACACAACGATCTATCTTGCTCTCGTGTTCCTGAACTTGATTCTTCAGAATTCTCTACTCTCTGGCTTCGGCTCTCCTCTCATTCTCTGACTAAATATATCTGTGTTGTTTACTTATCTCCTAATTCTACTAACTATCAAAAATTCTTTGACTATCTTACTTCTATGATGGAACACATTCTATCCATTTCTTCTTTCTCTGAAATCTCCATTCTAGGAGATTTCAATGTTCACCACCGCCTTTGGCTCTCCTCTCCTTTCACTGATCCACCTGGTGAACAAGCCTACATCTTTTCTATCCTTAATGACCTAGAGCAGCTTGTACAGCACCCTACACGTATCCCTGACCGCCTTGGAGAGAGTTCCAACATACTTGACTTTTTCCTAACAACTAATCCTTCTGCTTACACTGTTAATCTTTTCTCTCCGTTGGGCTCCTCCTATCATAACCTTATTATCTTAACCTGTTCTATCGCTCTGGTATGGCCATTGGACCCTCCAAAGAAACGCTGCCTGTGGCACTTTGGAGCTGCAGATTAGGAGGCCCTCGGGCAGTACTTCTTTGATTTTCCTTGGAATGATTATTGCTTCCATGGCCGGGAGCCATCTGAGTGTGACTTGCCCATTACGGAGGTTATACTCTCCGGCATGGAAAAATACATTCCTTTCTCATATCCTCTGACTAATGCAAGAAAGCCTTCGTTTAATCACGCTTGTTCTAATGCTGTCCTATAAAAGGTACCGGAGCCAACCCACCCCTGAATCACATCATTTTTATATTTCTGCCCGGAATCGTGCTAAGTTTGTTCTTCGCTCTGCTAAAAATAATTTCATCCGTGCTAAATGTTCTCAACTCTCCAACTCGAATTCTTCCCGCTCCTTCTGGCACCTTGCCTGAAACCTTTTTAATAACTTTACCTCATCATTCTTCCCTCCTCTTCTCTATTCTGATGGCTCTGCAGCTATTTCTTCTACTGATAATGCAGATCTCTTCGCTCATACTTTCTCCTCCAATTCCACCTTAGACGATTCGTGCTGTTCCTCCATCATTTCCCCCCTCTGACTTCCTCATGGCTGACTTTAAAATTTCTTCAGATAATGTATTTTCTGCCATCACTGGCCTTAATACTAACAAAGCATATGGGCCTGATGAAGTCCCTCCTGTTGTCCTCAAAAACTGTGCTTCTGTGCTTACTCCCTGCCTAGGTAAACTCTTTCACCTTCGTCTGTCAACTTGTGTACCTTTCCTTCTTGCTGGAAGATTGCTCTCATTCAGCCAGTCCCAAAGAAGGGTGACCCAACCCTCTAACTATAGTCTAATTGCTTTAACATCCTGTGTCTCAAAAGTTTTCGAGTCAGCTGTTAACAGAAAAATCTTAAAGCACCTTTCCTGACACAACCTTCTTTCTGAACCTCAGTATGGGTTCCATCAAGGACGCTCCACTGGCGATCTTCTCGCCTACCTTTCAGACTCCTGGTCATCCTCCTTTCGGGACTTTGGTGAAAGCTTTGCCATTGCACTGGTGAAAGCTTTGCCATTCCACTTGACATCTCAAAGGCTTTCGATCGAGTCTGGCATAAATCTTTAATTTCTAAATTGTCCTCTTACGGTTTCTATCATTCTTTCTGCGCCTTCATCTCTAGCTTCCTTTCTGGTCGTTCTATAGCCACTGTTATAGACGGCCATCGTTCTTCTCTTAGACCCATCAACAGTGGTGTTCCTCAGGGCTCTGTCCTATCACCAATTCTCTTCCTTTTATTCATCAATGACCTTCTAAGCTGTAAATCTAACCCCATCCACTCATATGCTGATGATTCTACCCTTCACCTTTCCATTCGGTTTCTGCAACGTCCATCTCAGCAGTTACTTCAACAAGAAAGGGATGATGCTATGGCACACCTAATGTTTGACTTGGCTCGTATCTCTGATTGGGGTAAAAATAATCTTATTATTTTTAATGCATCAAAAACTCAGTTCTTACACTTATCAACAAGACAAAATCTTCCTCAGGATTACCCACTAATGTTTAATAATGTCCAGCTCAGTCCTGCATTATCCTTGAACATGCTTGGGGTTTCATTCTCTCGGGATTTGTCTTGGAAAGAACATATTACATCTCTTGTGAAATCTGCTTCCAAGAGATTAGGTGTGCTAAGCCGACTCCGAACTTTCTTTACCCCTGCACAGTTGTTGACCTTGTACACGGGTTTTATTCGCCTGTGTATGGAGTACAACTCTCATGTATGGGGAGGCTTCCCACATGCAGCTCTTCTCAATAGGGTGAAGTCAAAGGCTTTTTGTCTCATTAACTCTCCTCCTCTTACTGATTCCCTTCAACCTTTGTCTCTTCGCCGCACTGTTGCATCTTTATCTCTCTTCTATCGCTACTTCAATGGTCACTGATCCTCTGAACTGTCTGCTTGCATCCCTCCACCTCTACGACGGGCACGTAGTACCCGTCTAGCAACAAACTCTCATCCCTTTTCTGTCCAACTCTCTAATACCAGAGTTAACCGTTACTCCCAGTCCTTCATTTTGCAACTGGTCAACTCTGGAACTGTCTTCCTCTGTCTGTATTCCCTACTTCCTATGATCTCCAGTCTTTCAAACGCATTGTGTCCAGGCACCTCGAAATGAATGGATCTTGAATTTGGCTCTCTTTTGTATTGTTTTTGCTTTTTCTTGGAAGGAGCAGTTTGCAGGTCCATGGCCTTCGATTCCTTCTTGCTTGCATTTTAAAAAAGAAAAAAAATGAGCAGAAATGGCTGTCCACTTCCCTACCGAATGGTCAAAGTTGCCTGCCCGGTCAGTCGAGACATGGCATTGTTGTGTACATTGTCCAGCTCCAGCGGTTGAAGAAATGGGAGTTTTCTGATATTTGTTTGAGATTACTAGTGATGGGCCATACCAGTGGTTATATTTAGATGTGATACTGCTTACTTTACTGGCCATTATCGGTGGTATCGATTACCGATAACGATAGTTGGTGGTTTTGTAAAAAAAAAAAAAAATGTGTCCGACTCTTGGGCTTACATAGGCTTCACGGCCTGCTTATCAAGGCCCAGCAGTCCTCCTACATACCATACACCTCTACATGTCACCACTTCGGCACTAACACCCGCCATCCATACTGAATACATGCTAGGGCTGTCTCATGCAGGACTGGTGTATTGGTATTAGCGGGGGTATTTTTACATGTCGGCGGGCCTTCTGGTAGGTCAGTAAAGCCTGATTTAATGAAATTCAAATCCTAAAGAAATTCAAATCCTTAAACTGCTCCCTGCCCCAGCGGGGATTTGAACCTGGGTCCGTTAGGACTGAAGGCCACCTCTCTACCGATTGAGCCACCTTTTCAGTCCGATGAACTATTTAAAAGATTAATAAAATTATTCCACTGGCTCAGATTATTATGTGCCCACTATTTTGGGGGGATGTGAGCACCAGAACTACCTTTCAGTGCGCTAATAAATCTTTAAATCGTCACTTCCCAATGAAGTAGTATTTTTGGAAAAACGTATTTTTGGAAATACGTTTTCAGTCTATTTTAGTACTCATAGTAATCAACACCTAGCCATCAGTAATGATACTTGCAAATAAACATTAACGGAAGTATCAATATTCTGGTATCAATACGGCCACCACTAGTGATTACGCTAGCCATAAGGCCACACGGGATTACCGTACACCAACTAGACGCTAGCAGGTTACGACGCCTGCCAGCGTTCACTGGGTGTAAATACTGTATTTATTAAAATTCTTTTTGCAACCTCTGTCTTCTTCATTTATTTATTTGTGGATTTGGTTGTTTAAACGTTGTTTTCTTAGTGTCTATAGTCGTTCTATTTTATGAAGGCGCTTTGGGTGGGGCGATCATGGACCTTACACCGCTAGCAGAGTTGC
>JAGKTI010000390.1:21131-32212 GCA_018397915.1 Birgus latro
TGTGTGTGTGTGTGTGTGTGTGTGTGTCTCCGATTCTTGGCATAGGCTTCACAGCCTGCTATCAAGGCCCAGCAGTCCTCCTACATACCATACACCTCTACATGTCAACACTTCGGCGCTAACATCCACCGTCCGTACTGAATACATGCTAGGGCTGTCTCATCAGGACTGGTGTATTGATATTAGCGGGGGTATTTTTACTCGCATGTCGGCGGGTCTTGTGGTAGATCAGTAAAGCCTGAATTAATGAAATTCAAATCCTTCAACTGTTCCTTGCCCCAGCGGGGATTTGAACCTGGGTCCTTTAGGACTACAGGCTACCTCTCTACCGATTAAGCCACCGCAAAATAGTGAAACAGTGGTTTGCAGAACACCCAGAGATAGAAGTTATTGACTGGTCCAGTAAGAGGTGTGACATTAACCCCTTTGAAAATCTTTGGTCAATAATGAGTCAGGAGTGGGATGTGGAAGAAGTAAGGAAACGCCTTGCCATTGAATATAAAGCATATGAGGTGTGGAACTCTGTAAGACGCCGACCAAACATTTGCATGAATCTGGTAGATTCTGTGCCAAAAACATTAAATGAAGTTGTTGATGTGCAGGGTGGCTGGATAGGTTACTGACCTAACAATATCTGCTTTCTTATAGTTATGTGTTTGAAGATACTGTTACGTATGATCCATGCATCATCATTTACATGGATATTGTAGAAAGTCATTACTGATAATATGCTGAGTTTATATATCACGCATTGTCTTCATTACACAAATAAGCAACAGTCGTTCATCAGGGTAAGAGACATTAAAATAACTGTCCTACATGACGTTATCTGCTATAACCAGCTCACCATACAGATGTATGAACAATGTGAGATCTGATGTGATAATATCACCTATCATAGACCACTGATTAAAATAATCATGACCTAAACACCTAATAACAAACTGTGCATCACAAACATGATTCGCTAGCTCAACGTGTGCAAATGGGTAGTGCATTTACTGTTTCCTAGGTAACACTATATGTTTGCTCTGCTTTCTGGTGCATCTTCATTTATAATTCATATTACCGTCGTAGAATGTGCGTTAACCTGCATCGTAATACCTCAGCCACACCAAATAATTAATCTGTAAAATGACTTGCAGCAATGTGCCCAGTGAGGTGTGGAATGGAAGGGAACAAACACGTTGATTGTGCCAAAGGGTCGGGCAATCCAGGTTGGGAAGAGAGAAGGGAGGAAGGTGCAACCAGCAAGGTAGTGTGTGACGGCATACCATGTTTATGGAAATTTATTGGGAGTTTACATCAAACTTCATTTCACGATGACGAAACAAACCATACATTTCGTAAAATAAACGTGTCAGATAATAGTAATATAACTCTGGGTAGAGGCAAGCTTACAGTACTGCCGTTATGAATCATTTGACCCCACCAAATATGACTCTGGGCAGAGGCAAGCTTACAGTACTGCGGTGATGAACCACTTGACCCTACCCCTCCCCCTCACTCACTGGTCTCCTCACCCCCACCCCCCACCTGGGTGGCCCCTGTACGGTGTGATCTCTACTGGGTGCTTCGGATTCAAACGTCATGGTTTCATGGTTCACAGTGAGGGTGGAGAGGCGTCAACACATTTGTCCGTGGGTGTACGTCATTCTCAATTACACCAAATTGGACAAACTGGAAACTGATAGAGAAATTATGAAATTATCATACAATAAAGTCAATGCCAAATCCCATTATGCAAGCATCGGAACATGGGGGCTCAAGGCTAAGTAAGCTACAGTTATTTCAGAGCGTTTAAGGGTAGGAGACTGAACTACACCCCTAATAGCGTCTGCACGAATAATAAACGCCGGGACACCTCTGGGATTTGACAATGACTGTGCCGCGACCTAAGTACTCTACCAGTCACGCTACCAGGCATCATCAGGTTCATTATTTGGGAATGAAACAAATGCACATGATAAGAAGCACCATGCTCAATGCCGTTTCTTACTATATGTGAATTTTGCGGTTGCACAGGGCCTCCGGAGTCACCAGGGGGCCCCTGAGATGCAATTATTGTCTTTTTTTTTTTAATTAAAAATGTGTGGAGAGTCACTCTGTATTCATGAAATAAATTTTGCAGGGGGTGCGGTGGACCCGCCAATTATTGTAAGCAATTATTATAAGTGCCATAAAGTGAGTAATGTAAGTAATACAGTATATTTAAATAGATAACTCCCGAAATTGTACTCGTTTCTCCTGAAAATTTCAGTCAAAATCTCCTGAAATAGGAGTGTTTGTAGTAAGGCGCAGATACCAGATACTGGCAAAATTTTTAAATTCTGATTTTATTTTGAGGGCAATGAAGAATGCTCACATGTGGGTGTTTTTTCATAAAAATATTATGTACAACTTCTTCTCATTCATTTAAGGTGAGTCCCGTGCTTAATAATGTCACAAAATACTTTGTGATGTTCTAATGTTCTGCAGTGTTGGCTATGTACTGTACGTCAAAGGATGAAGATTTATCCGCTTTACACATATGTATGAATATTTCTTGATAAATACTTTTATTCAAATGCTCCCAGTGGTCACCAGCAAAGGTATTAAAATAAAAAAAATAAGTTTCTTGAAAGAGACTGCGGTTCCAATGGACAGAAATCGCAGGGGCAAAAGTACAAACCCGGCAAAGAATCTGTGATTCATCTCTCAACTCCTATATGCAGAAACTTTTCACTATCTGAAAAGCAAATAATACTTAATCTTTGTCTAAAGTAATATTATTTACAGATAATATGCGTTAAGCTGCTTATATTTCATCAATACCAACCATTATAACCAATGCTAAAATCCGTCACGTATGGGGTAAATAACGATCAGTACGACCAAGGGGCTATAGTGCATCCGTCTTTATATGAACTCACACCATTGTAAAGTCATGGATATTGCGCCAAGTCAAATAAGCAGATTTACAGTATCTGTGTACAAAGATGGAGAAAGCGGTCTCCGCTCCAAACCTCCAAGGTGTCTTGCGTACGAGCTTTTATTAACAGACTTTGAAAACATTCAGTATGACTAACTTTGTATGTGCCATGGCTGACTGCAATTCGGATTCAAGAAGATAGCAAGAAAGAAGGGTGCGAGATATGTCAGAGGCTGGGCCAAATTCCCATCTGCCAAGAAAGGACCAATAAGAAAGAAAGTGTGGGAAGAGAGGTGCAAGAGAGAAGGAATATTTTTATATGTTTAATATTATCAGTTGCAATGTTTGCCTAAATTTTGATTCCTTAACAAGTCAACATTTCCTATGATTTAAAATAAACATTTTAAGGAAAATGCAGCATCTGTCTCATTTATGCGCATTTGGGAGATGTTATAACGCAGATTCGGTAAATCCTGTAGGGGAGCCCCAGTGTGCCCCATTTATTATAATTTTCTGTTGGTTTAAATTGCTGTAGTCAACTTGAAATGTTTGATTTGAATTTGAGAGAAAAAAAAAGATGTTCTGAGTTCTTCACGTATCTAACCTCTTTTCCTCTTAAAGTGCACCAGATTGATGCATTTAAATGGTTTGGAATCTCCCCCACCATAGTTTCACAAAATAGGGGCCCCCAAACAGCATTTCCCATAGGGCCCCCAAAAGGCTAGGAACGGCACTGACCATGCTGTTCTAAAACAGTGCAACGAAGAGCACAGGAACTTGATAATCGCACTCAGTACTCTGAAAATAGGTCTTCTGGTTAACTAGCACTTATATTTTTACAATTAAGAGACAGAGTTAAGGTTGGCATCATGCAACGCATCAACTGACCAGACAGGAGACACAAGAAGCTGAATGAAAGTTCAGTATAATTTGGATTTGGGCCTATAGGCAACGACCTTTCCCAGAAGGACTTGATAATCGATATTACATATGTGGTCTTTGAACCAAAGTTTAGTCCTTTCACATGTTTGTAAAGCTCTGTAATGCTCTCCAATACACTATCTCACCTAATTTAATACACCTCTCCCCTCAGTGCTGTATAATTAACAAATCCTAAGATTACTAATGAATCCCAATGAAGTACAATTTTTGGAGTATGCAAAACCAACCCCAAGCAGAAAATAGTATCATATATAGACCGGATTTTGTCAAAGTCAGTTTCATATAATTAGAAATTCACCAGATTTCACACAATTGCTTGAATCTGTACCTACACTACAAGCTGTAAACCGTCAGTCAACACATTATGGTGCTCCACTTATGCAAAAATATATAAAATACGCTACAAGAGTTCAAAGAAATTGGCTATCTACATCATGCTGTGTCAGAAGAGCTGGCAGCTCTAGATCGGTAAGGTATGTCGGCACCATGAGGATCCTACCATGTCATAGTATTCCGCCCAGACGATATGTTGCTTGCTCAAAGCACATGAAGGGCTTCGAACTCAGTGGGAAGCAATATCGCTAAAACAAGTCAGTGTCTCTAAAAAATAAAGCCAAAGTAGCCAGAAGTCGCTGAATTAGATCTAAAATGTGTCAATTAGTGAATTAATTCATATGAGACTGCAAAAAAAGTCTCAGATATATGATTAAAAGGTTTGTATTGTACTTCATAATCATTTATGGGCTCACATAATGCAATAAAACGCACCAAAGGAAATTAGAACAGTCAAGCCAGGTTAATATACAGGAAAATATCTGCCCGAATTTTTGGCGAGTTCTCCTCGAATATAGCTCTTCATTGAAGACTGGGGGGACAATTGCCCCAACTGCCTCCCCGCTTCCTACGCCTATGGCCAAGCTCTATGCAAGTCAAAGCAAAACACCAGATACTGCATATCTGGTACAACATTTGGCTTTGGGCAAGACATTGTGTGTTTCTATCCGTCTCGACCCTCTATCCTAAAAACTTTACCATGAGTAAAGGTTCAAAACTAAGCATATAAATAGAACACAGTAGTGGTAAAGAACAGTAATTCAGTTCTGTACATGGTGTACTATTGTATGTGCTCATCAAATGTTGGCATCAATGGGGAGAAACAGCACTAGGGGTTCACACTCGCAAACAGTACAGTACACAATACAGCACAGGGGGTAGTTTAACACTTTCACTGTCTTTGGACACAGATCCGCATCCAACTTGAAAGTGTCCAACCAGCTCTTTGGATGCAGAAGCATATCCAAACAAAGAAATACTCACCATTAAATGGGAATTGCATCTAGCGTTCTGGAATTTGGTCTGATATTAACCTGATTGAATTTCCAGTTTGATGATACTATTTTCACTCATGGGAAGATTCCAAAGAGTGACAAAAAAGTGCTTAGAAAAAAAGTGGTATAAACATTCTTATGCGTTCTTTCAAATTATACTCAGCATAAATATTTTACTTTATTCAGTATCACTTTCTTTTTTCTTTCATCTTATTCTACAAGTCTCAGCTTTCTAACAGTTTAGAAACAAGTCTGCTAATCCAAATATTTTGGGGTGAAAATATGATAGGAAAATAAAAAACTCGAGCACACAGATATTCCTCCCGAAAGGGAGAGCAGTGGACATGAGCTCTGACAGTCCATTAGCTTTGCAATACAATTCAGTAGCTTGAACATAGGACGTCACAAAGTTAGTCAAAGCACTACGGTTTTAATGCGGCATTGTCAGAAGAGTGGGAGGGAACACACAAATCTTAACTCTACAACATCCACAGGCAACAACGAGAGCTCTGGAGTACTCTTGGCAGGCCGAACAAGCCACGTCCACAACGGATTCTGATTGGATGGCACATGGCAGGCATTTTCATTGGCTCCCGAGTTTCGTGATTTTCTTATGGCACTGGTTGGCTACTTTCTTACAAGCCGGTTGAGATCCCTCAGTGCTGGATACTGCATTGGACCGCTAGTTAAAGCCCACTTCAGCGCTGGATGTTGCATAAAAATTGCTGGATACTGCTTCAGTCCCAAAATGCTGGGCTATTTTTAATGCAGCTGTCTCCTCACTACACGTAATTTCTCAGAAACTGCTGAAGATTGCTTTAATTCAAACTTTAATATCTCGGAAAGAATAGCACCTAGAAAAACGACATAACAACCATTTTACTCAAAACTCTTCCTCTCGCGAATGAAAGTGATTCCTGGTCTGTAGGTTGTTGCGTTGATGAACAACGACGTGAGGAAGAACACTAATTTTCGGTGCAAGAGCAGGACGTGTCATGCGTCGGCCCGCGGAGCCGACTATCGCTTTGCTTTCAACTTGATGATTTCTCCATTGATAGATAATCTAGACACTGTTGCATTCAA
The DNA here is from genome assembly GCA_018397915.1 of Birgus latro. Classification (NCBI taxonomy): domain Eukaryota; kingdom Metazoa; phylum Arthropoda; class Malacostraca; order Decapoda; family Coenobitidae; genus Birgus; species Birgus latro. Next base: position 27,396 of record JAGKTI010000390.1, read on the forward strand.
GGCATGCCTTATGGTACTATCCTTGGAAAAAGGCTTTCTAGGATCCTTGGAAAAAGGCTTGGCAGGAGTGGACGATGCAATTGGCTACAAGCAGTGCAGACAGATGTACCAGTTGTATCCATACTTTTTCTCTCATATATAAGTATTAACTATATTTCTCATTATCTTATTATCTTATCTACCTGCAGTGTATATGTATATATTATGACTTACGTGTAGCATATCTAAAAATTCACATAGCAACATAGCATCACATAGCTTGCCTCATAGGCATCAGCATCGAACATTCGATTGCATTGTCAGCTTCATTCCCACTCCGCACTGCGAGCTTAGAGCCGGCAATTACAGCCAGGGAGTTGGGATAGCAACACGTACTAATATAGCACTCACTTATACTGTGTAATCCCTTGTACCTAACTGTATAATACTGTTGGAATAGTGAAATCTTTATTTTGCTATACCAGACCTTATTTAACCTTCAAGCCAGTAATTAATACACAGTTTGGAAGATATACTAATACATCAGTGTGCTATGAGTAAATGAGGAAAGAGGGGGAAATAAGGGAAAGTTATACTCAAGCGTCACAGTGTGATTCATCGCCAGCCAGCTACCCCAAACATTAAGAGGACGTCCTATAGACATCGCAGTGCCAGGCCTAATCTGTTGTGTCTGGTACATAAATTGGTGTACAGTGGTGCTCCTACGTGCCTCAAGAGTTTCGTCTCCATCAGTGTGTTGTCTTGTGAGTTTCCTGTTTTTCACACACCGTTGTTCAACTCCCTCCTCCCATTCCTATCTCATATCTCCCTGGCTCGGTGGTATCCATATTTTTAATGAGTCTTTTATGATTCATTTACCACCGCATTCTTACTATCACCATTCAACTATCACCCCACCCCTACGGGCTCAGCGCTTGGTCAGCGAGTAGTGGTGTCTCTTACAAAACTTATCAGCTGCGGCCAATGGTTCCGGGGCACGACGACATCTAAGAATATTCTCAACTAGCTGCTGGATGCGCCACATAATGAGCACCTGGGTGGAGCATATTCAGGATTCTTCTTTACAGCTGGGCGTGTTGCGAGCGGATTCACAATTCTTCTCAGCGCCTGGTGCGTGCATTCATGCTGGTGTGCTGCATCGTTACTTCTACAACATCCTGCATCGATTCTTCTTAACCCGTCACGTCCCGACTGATTTCCCACCTCCGATAACCCCCAATCCATAGCAATTTTGGATTTTTTTTTTTTGGCTCTAACTTCCGCTTTTGTTGAGAAACATCGAAAATTCATAGAGAAATCGCCCTCCTGAGCTTATAAATGTTGCTAAACGTGACAGTCAGCCTTACCTTTTGTTCTCTCTCAGGGTACCTGGCTTCAAAGAAAACGAACTATAGGAGGGTTAACTAATTCAAGCCACTTTAAATTACGTATTTATTTATTTATTTGGTACGAATTTATGTATAGTACACGACTATATTGGGTGTCACACAATAATATAGGCAATATATTCATACACATCAACATATGACACCTTCATTTACAACATTACCACCTCATCAATTCTGTTTGTTTCTTCCTCTAGCTTCTTTATTCCTTTGTCCTCCACCTCATGAATCACTTTCACCGTGAATTTCGTCATTAGAGAGACCGTGGTGCGACATGTCTTTACTGGCCAGGTCACTGCTAACAGGTGAATTGCTGAGTGTGGGGGGAGGGGGGAGGGGGGTCAAGTGGGGCCACGCAGTATCCCCATTTGGCAGCAGGTAGAGGAAGGTCTTCCACATATGCCTACCAAAAATCACCCATGAAACTTGAAAAATGTGCAAATGACTGACCTTGCAATTGCGCGATGCATGGGTATGTTGTCGGGTGTCACTGTGACAAAACATTGCGACGTATCCATACGTCGTCGGGACGCCTCGGGATAAGATCACGCTACCCTATTTCTCTTAATCTCTAAAGTGTCAATAAGAGCATGCTACCCTATTTCTCTTAATCTCTACAGTGTCAATAAGAGCACGCTACCCTATTTCCCATACCCTCTACTGTCTGATCATCAGACTGGTGGCAGCATATTCTCTAAGTTTCTGATCATTACTGTGACAGTGAAGGTAGTTCAAATTTTGTTTATTATACTGATGACTAAATTCCAATCATTACAGGGTATCAAAATTCTGAGCCCTACACTGATGGCTCAAGCAGTGGAATGAGATATTGTTGTGGGATGAGATACTGTTGTGGGATTAAATATTGTTGTGGGATGAGATTTTGTTGTAGGATATGGTTACAGTTAATGAATGAATCGAGATAGAATCCCTCAGTAACAGTACACTGGAGGCCCACTTAATCTCGTAGTATTTCTAGAATTAAGGATCTTTAAAATTCCTGGACGACAAGCAAAATTATTCTTCACTAATAACAGAGAGAATATCGACTATTGTGTTCTTGCAGTAGTGGACCGTTATAGCCGATTCGTTACGTTCCTCCCTTTCAAAATAAAACAATCCACACACATCACAAACTCGGGCAGTATGTGGCAGACTATGGCACACCTCACACTGTCGTCCTGGACAATGGAGGCGAATTCAAATCAGGCAGTTGGAGTTGGAACCCTTGTGTGGATTGGGAGGATAGCCGTGGCACCCAGTGTGTGTCAGGGACTTGGCGTGAAATGGGACAGTCTGTGTCGTGTGGTGGAGGTGTTGATGAACAGAGGTGAGTGCAGGGTATAAGGCGTGTTCACTGGGAAAGGGATGCAGGGTGCCACAGGACAGGTGAAACCCTGTTGCGGAGAAGAAGAGTGGCTCTTGGAACCCCTAGAAGAAGCCTTTGAACCTGATCCAATGGATGAATAACTGCCACCCCGTGAGAGACGTCCTCCCCGGAGACTTACTGAAAAATATTGAAGTGTTTCGAAACTGGTTATGGCAGTGTTAAGTTGAGAGATGGATAGGGAAATGTGTGTGGGTCGGACTGTCTGACTATTGACTGTGTCTAGAGTTCATTGGAGTTTGGGTTATGGGTGCAGCCCAGTTCAGTGGGAAACTTCAATTGCCTTAATTTGAGGGAAAATCATGGAACCCCCTCAGGTTACAGTCAGCACAGTCTAGGGATGGGCAGTGACTTCATGACCTGACAGGTGCTCATCAGTTACTAGGTGGAGTGCTGGAAGCGTAAGAATTAATAAATAGGAGAGTGAATGTGATTAGTTAATAGAAAGTATGAATGGGAAGTGTCCCTGGGATGATCCTGGCAGCGAGAGTAAGGGTCAGTCCAGGTGAGACGACCATGTTGCCTCCCAGGGAGGAGGTTTGCTGGGGCACATTTTTCCACTGAATTTCGAGAGATTATCGTGACAGAGAAGCGACCCCCTGGGGTACGCGATTTTTCTTGTGGACCGACAGTTGCCACTTATTGGAGGAAAAGTCGGGGAAATCTTTATCTCATTCTCATAGAGAGGTTCACAGTCAAATTTGGTAAGTTCGTCCCGTCTGCACAAATGTCCTTAGGAAATGTAGATGAATGAATTGAATGTTGATTTCTGGTTAAATTTCCCCTCCCCCCCGGAGGATGGAACCGTATAGTGCCGTAATGTTAAGTATAGTCTAAGTGTAGTGTCGGGAAGCCGACAAGCCTCTCCTCAGGCAGATTTAAGCAGACACACAGCTGTAACAGGTGTGGATACGAGTACACCTGCTGGACGTGAGTTTAGGGTGATACACGGACGGAAGAGAGAGAGCAGGGAGTTTGATGTCAGCTCCACTTATAGCTGCGGACAATAGGTATAGGGAGGTGGAGTAAGGAAGGAAGGTTGAGAGAGAAAGTAGTGAAAGCTGAAGAGAAAGGAGGAGAGAGAAAGAGAGTCAGAGGAGTGGTGTTGGTAGGGGGTTGTGCAGACGGTGGGAACATGTGCTGACTTTGCATTTGCCGCCGTGGGAACGTGTGTTGACTCTGCACTTTGCTCGGGCCTCTACGGTGGATGACGCGCGGATGACGTGTGGATGACGGCGGTGGATGAGTGGGTGAGGCCATCACCCACCTCGCAACCATGTGACCTGCTGGTGAACATCGGCAACCCTTGAGGCCAGGATAGGTTAGAGAGCTCAGATGAGATTCAGAGCCCGTGCCACACCCGTGTGGCGAATCTCATCATCATCATCATCATGAGATTCAGAGCTGAAGGAATCGTCGTGGCGAAAGGACGCAGCCTTGGGGTTTCATTCTCTCAGGATTTGTCTTGGAAAGAACATATTACATCTCTTGTGAAATCTGCTTCCAAGAGATTAGGTGTGCTAAGCCGATTCCGTACTTTCTTTACCCCTGCACAGTTGTTGACCTTGTACACGGGTTTTATTCGCCCGTGTATGGAGTACAACTCTCATGTGTGGGGAGGCTCTCCACATGCAGCTCTTCTCAATAGGGTGGAGTCAAAGGCTTTTCGTCTCATTAACTCTCCTCCTCTTACTGATTCCCTTCAACCATTGTCTCTTCGCCGCACTGTTGCATCTTTATCTCTCTTCTATCGCTACTTCAATGGTCACTGTTCCTCTGAACTGTCTGCTTGCATCCCTCCACCTCTACGACGGGCACGTAGTACCCGTCTAGCAACAAACTCTCATCCCTTTTCTGTCCAACTCTCTAATGCAAGAGTTAACCGTTACTCCCAGTCTTTTATTTATGCAACTGGTCAACTCTGGAACTGTCTTCCTCTGTCTGTATTTCCTACTTCCTATGATCTCCAGTCTTTCAAACGCAGTGTGTCCAGGCATCTCGAATTGAACGGATCTTGAATTTGGCTCTCTTTTGTACTGTTTTTG
>JAGKTI010000390.1:41901-68332 GCA_018397915.1 Birgus latro
TGTTGCCATCCATTGGAAACGGTTGCGCTGTTCCGAAGCAACATCATAGCTGCACGATCCTTCTAGTCAAAATGTATATAAGTTAATGCCGTTAATTCATAAATGATTATATGATGTCAATGCCCACATACTGTATAGTGGCACATGCCTATTAAAGGTATTTGTCCAATTGCAGATTGACTGAACAAATATTAGTCCCTGTCAATAAACGCTGATTACTTTATTATGGAAATCACACAAAAAATGGTAATAGTAGAGATACAAGGAGCAGATCGCTTCAGATCGCCTGGTTACAGTTCTTTGCCCCGCCCAGTAATGCAGGGCCTGTGTTCGAATGCGTGGCCCGTGTGTGGTCATAACGCTGCCCGCCACGCGTCTCTGGTCAGAGATTAATAATCATGACTGTACATAATCTAGATGAGGTCTTGGGACGTCTAGAAGGGGCAAAGCTAACTATTAAATTGCCGGTGTAGATTCTTTAAACAGGAAGTATCCTTTTTAGGCCATGTCATCACCACTGAGGGATTACGCCTTCAGCCAGAGAAAATCCGTGTAATCCAAGATATTGCGGTACCCAGTACTTTGAAAGAACTCCAGAGTTTCTTGGGGTTAGTGAATTATTATCGCCGGTTTGTGGAAAATTTCTCCCAGATAGCGGCACCACTCACGAAACTTACTCGTGGAAAAAAGGACATGAAGAACACGCAGCAGCGCGTGGAGTGGAGTGTGGAGGCACACCACGCGTTCTGCCAAATTAAGCGGAAGTTAGCGGAAGATGTATTGCTAGCTTTTCCTCGCTTTGATAGACCTTTTGTGTTAACTACGGACGCCAGCGGTACGGCGATTGGCGGAGTTTTGCAACAGAAAGATGATCAAGGGTTCCTTCGGCCATTAACTTTTTTCAGACGTGCTCTAAACAAGGCAGAGTTGAACTATGCTACGATAGAGCAGGAAGCGCTGAGCATTGTTTATGGGTTGAAGGTGAACAGACCACTTATCTTAGGTTATGAGATATTGATTCAGACCGATCATCGACCTCTTACTTGGTTGTTTAATGTAAATGCGGCTTCAGGGAGGATTGCAAGATGGCAAATCCAAGTAGCCGAATATGACATCAAGGTTGAATATTTACCAGGGCAGCAGAATATTGTAGCGGATGCTGTATCCCGTTTGAGAACGACTCAGTCTAATGATGAAGATGAAGTTGCACTACTTGTGAGTTCAGGCGCTGTGGAAATAGACACAGTAGATTGGGATGTCACTGAGATAAGGCGACAACAAGATTCACACCCAATTTGGGGTAGATTAAAGAGTTATTTGCGGAATGAGACAACGGAGGTACCAAAATTGCCAGCAAAGTTGGACTGCTTTCATTTGTTGCCAGACGGTTTGCTCTATAAGAAGGAGAGTCGGTCATTTGGCATAGGGGAAGTATTGCAAATTGTAGTCCCAGAAGATAGTGTTCACTCTGCACTTAGACTTGCTCATTGCTTACCGTTATCTGGTCATGGTGGAACCAAGATTACTTTCCCCAGTGCTTGGCCTTCGGCCTAAACTTCATATTCCATTCCATTCCAAGATTACTTTAACTCGCGCGAGACGGTTTGCATACTGGCCTCAGATAGAGAGAGATGTCATGGAATTTTGCAAACAGTGTACCCAGTGTATACGTTCGAAGCGTTCGGGGGACGCCCCAAGCCCACTTCTCCGTTTCCCCGATGTCACTCCCCCATGGGTCAGGTGTCATATGGATTTGATTGGTCCACTAAATAGATCAGAGGAAGGGCATTATTATGTCTTAACTTTCATTGATGCGATGACTCGATTTCTCATCGCAGAACCATTAAAGTCTAAGTCTGCCGAAGAGGTGGCTAGAGAGTTTGTGGAGCGAGTCATTTGTGTTTACGGAACTCCACAACAATTAGTCACTGATCGAGGAACTGAATTTGTTAACAAGGTGTTTCAGGAATTGGCACGTTTGTTGCATATGAAACATGTGAACATTACTCCTTATCACCCAACCTCTAATGGATTGGTGGAGAGGGCAAATGGCACCATCATTCAAATAATACGTACTATGGTGGACCAGAATGCTAATCACTGGCATAGAATGGTACCAGTTGCTATGATGGCTTATAACTCTGGATATAATCGGACTATCCGTGATTCTCCTTACTTTTTGCTGTTTCTCAGGGACCCACAGATGCCTTATCATGTAGTGCAGGACCCATCTTTGAAGTACAACCTTGAGGATATACCTAATTTATTTGCCGCCATGGCAACAAAGGTTTTCGAAAGATGCCAGGACTTTCTCGATCGTGCGAGCACAGAGAATGAGAACAGAAGGGCGAAGCGATGTATGACAAAACCACTTATGGTAGGGGATCGTGTTTATGTGAAGACTGTTCCTGCCAGGGGGGTGGCAAGGAAATTGCAACCTTTGTTTTCAGGACCCTATCGTGTAATTGATTGTGTAAATGATGTCATCAAGGTTCGTCCTATACAAGGGGGAAAAGTAACCACTTTACACACTGACAGGGTGAAAGTGGTCAAGGAGGAGTGTATTACGAGCAAGCAAAATCGTAATGCAAGAATGGCTTATCCTATTCATGAAGGTGGAGAGACTAGGGATAAAGGGGAAAATGAAGGTGAGGAAATAAATGAGGAAGAATGTATCCCAGGGCCTGTAATTGACTTTAGTTTGCCTCCTCCACAAGTAAGTCAAGCTATAGGTAATGGTGTAACTGGCAACTCGGCGAGTGTGGGTTTGCAGCAACCCACCGCCGAGTGTCAAGGCCAGCTTCCCTCACCACCACACCACACCACACCTCACACTCCACCACATTGCAGATACAGTTTGCGGTCACATTCTAGTGTCCCAGACTACCCGTTGTGTATGGACAGACCTATTGAATATCAGACTGCACAAGCAGAGGCACCTAGTGTGACTGAAACACAGACTGAAGTGACTGAGGACGACACAGGAGACATGTAGTTTTTACTAAATGAATAAATGATAGTCAGGTGCACTTGTGGTTATAGTTTCACGAATCTCTTGCAGATGATTGCTTGGGTTTGGGTAAGTCCATCCCAATTGGAATCGATAGGACCACGAAAGGAGACACCTGCCAAATTGGGATCGGTGTTTTCACCTATGGGTCGTTTGATGATCACAGGAAATAACTATGTAGTTCCATTTGTACTTAATAAGGAGGAGTTGTTCCAACCTTTACTTGTTGCTCGTGACTTGAGTGATGCCATATTGTGGAATGTAGGCCACATGGATAATGGCAGCGCTCTAGTTGCCTCATTACAGAACACTGTGCATGCATTTCAAATTGAATTTGATGCTCGCTATCAGGATTTGAGCAGTTATATTGACTATCTCATGTCAGATCATCCATGGAGTCGCCGCTCCAAGAGGGGTGCGATCGACATATTGGGGCAGTTTGCCAATGTCTTGTTTGGAACAGCTACTCAAAAACAGGTTGATGACATTCATGCTAGATTAGGGAGCCTTGAGACGATGTCAGAGAAGGAGAGGTCAGTATTAAATGTTCATTCCAAGGTATTGAATAGCACAATAAGGAATGTGTCACATATGCAGGCAGCACTGTTGAAGATACAGAAGGCTGCAAACATTTCTTACAGTATCATACGATTGTATTCACTGAAGACCTTAGAGTTGGAAAATGAAGTAAGGATGTATGAGGCTTTGTTTAACCTTCAACTCGCCTTGTCTGACATCATAGCTGATCACTTTAGAATTAAGTTGGGCATACAAGAGATGCTTCAGGCAAGGCTGAGTTTAGATATTGTCCCTAACGAAATCTTGTTGGAATTATTGGGGAATATCTCACTCAAGGAGCCGGGTCTACTTTTCCCAGCGAGGCCAGAATATCTAGCACTGTACCGTGACATCATCATAGTTGTACCTCGAGGTTACATGTCAGCTGTGCGCCTTTATTTACTAATACTGGTGTTGGTTGACCCTTCTGATGTATTTGACATCTTTAGTATCACCTCACTTCCTTACAGTGTGCCTGCTACGGAGGTCTACGTGAGAGTACTTCACCAGTTTAACTTCCTTGCTTTCACGGAAGACCACCTCCATAATGTGCTGTTTCAAGATTTCACCAGTTGCAGGGACCACCAGAACTTGGTGATCTGTGAACCTTTGGGATCTGTTTATCATGTGTCGACTCCATCTTGTGAGAGTGATTCTTTTCTCAACAGAAACAATGCTACAAAGCTCTGTAGCAAAGAAATCTTAACTTCATTCAGTCCAGTTTTTGTGAAACTGAAAAATCACTGGTGTTTCTCTACGGCACAACCTTTGCAGTTTACTTTGAAGTGCGCAGTAAATCCTATTAGGAAGACAGTGCAAACTGTTAAGGGAGTAGGTAAATTAGTCTTGGGAGATGGGTGTAGTGCTCACAGTGAGGCCTTGACCCTTCCTGCTTATGCAACTCTCACTGTAGAAACGAAGCTCACTGTTTACCCCCATCTCTTAAACCTCAGTACCTCACTCACATATGCTGAACTTACAGCTATCAAGGACTTACCCACTTTAGGACCTAACCTTAACATTACTCCTCTGTTTCTGGATGATCTCCTTAAATATCAAAGTCAGTTGCAGTTGATTGAACCTCTCAAACCCTTCGGTTCCTCCACTTTCTTCTGGTACTATGTCCATGCTGGAATAGCTCTCTTTCTGGTTCTCCTGTCCGCATATATCCTTTACAAGTGTTACACCAATGGCTGTGGGTGTACATGTTGCAAACTTGAGTCCATACTCAGACGTCGACGTGCACAGAACCCCGCCATGCTCTACTCACGACGAGGACGTGTGATTTCATCTTTGGGGGGAGAAATGTCGGGAAGCCGACAAGCCTCTCCTCAGGCAGATGTAAGCAGACACACAGCTGTAACAGGTGTGGATACGAGTACACCTGCTGGACGTGAGTTTAGGGTGATACACGGACGGAAGAGAGAGAGCAGGGAGCTTGATGTCAGCTCCACTTATAGCTGCGGACAACAGATATAGGGAGGTGGAGTAAGGAAGGAAGGTTGAGAGAGAAAGTAGTGAAAGCAGAAGAGAAAGGAGGAGAGAGAAAGAGAGTCAGAGGAGTGGTGTTGGTAGGGGGTTGTGCAGACGGTGGGAACATGTGCTGACTTTGCATTTGCCGCCGTGGGAACGTGTGTTGACTCTGCACTTTGCTCGGGCCTCTACGGTGGATGACACGCGGATGACGTGTGGATGACGGCGGTGGATGAGTGGGTGAGGCCATCACCCACCTCGCAACCATGTGACCTGCTGGTGAACATTGGCAGCCCTTGAGGTCAGGATAGGTTAGAGAGCTCAGTTGAGATTCAGAGCTGAAGGAATCGTCGTGGCGAGAGGACGCAGCCTGGGGGGCAGCGAAACTTCACGAGGACGTAACTGAAGCCGAAAGGAAGTAGAGTTCCAGGGGCGACATGAGAGCACTTCTGTTAACAGTGAGTTAAAGTACAAGCTTATGTCATCGCGGGTACAACTTGTGAACAGTGCTATTATTTTGTCTGTCGTTGGGACTGGTAAAAAGACTCCTAGTTACTTAGAAAGAAACGGAAGGAGAGAAGATTTTAAATGTTTAAATGTGTTTTTCTTGTACTAATGTAACAGTGTAACCTAATATAAATAAGTGAATAAAAGAGTGCTTTACTTATAACAGCACTAGTAAGTATTACACGATTAACTATATAAGGTTGATTTTAAAGCACGGAACTTTCATGAGAGCTTTAATTTAATTAATATAGTGTTAGTAATAAAGTGAACTGAGTGTAAATGTTTTAGTGCGGTTTCTAGCACTGAACATTATATGAAGTGAAATGAGGTGGGAAAATACCTCATGATTTTTATGTACGTAAATATCCTGTGAATACCTTTTTTATAATTAAAGCCTAGAAAAGCCAAATCATTTTTTCACTTCTTCCAGTTCCCAGTTCTGAGTATATGTGAATAGTGAAAACCAAAGTCGCACATTGCCAGTGTCTAATGTTTCACGCTACCAAAGTACTAAATACGGGAGGATAATAATCCCGAGATAAATATCATTTCTGTATTAAGGGAGGGCGCGACAGTAGTATAAGTTAGTATAAGGTAATTTAAATTAGTAGGGTAAGTGTAACATTAAACTTAAATATTGTTGTTTGCACAGTACAATGTCTAGCCATTAAGTTTCACATTCAAGTTTAGTCTTAGTTGATATTCATAATGTAAGTATGACTACTATTCATAGTACTGGATCGACCATTTTTATGAATATGATTGGCTTTATACATGTGGATCAGCCGATTTCCCAGCGAACTCGCATAGCCGCGAAGCTTTAGCATGGGTTTAAAAAGTCGTGAATGTCTGTCTTCATACTCTAATCCAGGAATTTATATGTCAGTGTTAATAATATTCCCCTTTTGAAGTATGTAGTGGTGAATTGAAAGTTATCTGAGTTCTAATTGCTGATGACAGTCATATGTAACCGCGAAATTTGCATTATTACACTCATGTTATCAATCACGTAGGCCCAGTAACCGCAGAATAGCAATAAGTAAATGAATGAATGAATCAATCAATGAAATTGACTTGGCGGCGCAACAGCAAGGGTCATATGCCGCCGGACACAAAAACTGTAAAAAGGTCAGCATAATGCAAAATCAATAAAAGGAGGAGACACAGAACACTCCAAAACTAAAAGACAAATATAAGTGAAAAACACCATAAAGAGAGTTATAAGAACATTAAAATATAAACTTAAAACAAATTGAGCGCTATAGCTTCCTCAGTAGGCCAGCATGAGTTAAAAAAGAGAAAGTGCCTCCTTTTGCAGTACAAGCCTCCTCCCCAAGCACCAAGGAGAGAAGGTAGGACCTGTCACCGGTACGGCACCTTGAAAGGTACCGCTGACGAAGGTCTCCCAGACTGGGGCACTCCACAAGAATGTGTCGTACTGTCAAAGGAACTAGGCAATCATCACAAAAGGGAGGGGGAGCCCTCTCCATTAAAAAACCATGGGTCAGCCTAGTGTGACCAATCCGCAGGCGAGCCAAGGCCGTCCCCCACTGGCGAGACATTCCTACATACCCTCCATTACCCAGGTCTTGACGAATACTGCGAAGCTTATTTGACCCAACGGCATCCCACCTCTTCTGCCAACAAGAACGCACAGCTGTCATACTGGCTACACGGAGATCCTCAAACGGAACACGGTAGAGAGGAGAGAATTGGCGTGATGCAGCAGCTTTCGCTAAGGAGTCAGCTCGTTCATTGCCCACAACCCCCACATGGGCAGGGACCCAACACGTCTTTACAGAGTACCCACGCCTATTCAACAAGTAGAGCCACTCTAGGATGGCCAAGACTAGGGGATGAGATGAGGAGGTACAAGACAAAGCTTGCAAGGCACTGGCAGAGTCACTAAATATGGTAAACGAAGATGGAGGTAAACTAAAAATCAATTCTACTGCAACTAAAATAGCAGCAAGTTCAGCAGTAAAAATGGATGTGGAAGGAGGGAGACTCCCGCCACGGCTAAAATCATTAAGAATGACGCCAAACCCAGTCCCAGAATGGGATCTGGACCCATCTGTATACACAGGGATTGAGTCACTGTGGGTAGTGGCATGTTCCAAAAAGTAAGAGAGGGCCGCCTGTGAGGAAAGGGAGGTCTTTCTCTCTGGGAAGTAAACACACGGATGGACCTCTGGAAGAAGCCATGGAGGCACTCGGGAAACACGTACTGGGCAAACAGGGGAGGAAGGAAAACACAGCTCCTCCATGGCAGCCCTTACTCTGTACCAAAATGGGTGGGGATGGTGAGGATGGGTGTTGTAAAAGTGGTGAAGAGTAATCTCAGAGACAGCCCTACTACACAGAGAGTTGGGAAGACGGTGGAGGCGGTGCCAACACCGCACTAATAAGGACTGTCTATGGATATCCAATGGTGGCTCATTTGCATCAACCAACAGACTAGGTATCAGTGACGAGCGGAAAGCCCCAGTAGACAGACGGATCCCAGCATGATGGACTGAATTTAATGGGCGTAGCCGTGCCTCCGAAGCAGACGAGTACACCTCACACCCATAGTCTAGTTTGCTCCTCACTAAGGTACGGTAAAGGTGTAGCAGGGTAGTTCTGTCAGCGCCCCATGACAGATGTGACAAGGTCCGTAGGAGAGAAAGGGCTCGATGACATGACTGACGTAAAGAGCGGATATGAGGGACCCATGTCAACCTCCTATCGAAAATAAGGCCAAGAAACCTTGTCTCACCTACAACTCGCACTCTCTGGCCGTACAATTGGAGGTCTGGGTCTGGATGTATACCTTTCAAATGACAGAAATGTAAGGCCACTGTTTTAGTTGGTGAAAAACGGAAGCCATGCATGGTAGACCAGTGTGAGACCCTGTCCAGAGCAAGCCGCATTCTGCGCTCTGCCACAGCCATTCGGGAAGCAGCAAACCATAGTGTTAAATCATCAACATATAGAGAAGCAGATACTCCTTCTGGAACTGATGCTGCAATACCATTCAACGCAATTGCAAACAGAGTCGCACTAAGGACACTCCCTTGAGGCACTCCTTCCTCCTGAGGATACGACTGAGACAAGGTGGAACCAACTCGAACCTTAAATTTACGATCACGAAGGAAATCGATTAGAAACAGGGGCAGTCTTCCACATAATCCTATGGAGTGTAGTTCCTTGTATATCCCAAATCTCCATGTTGTGTCGTATGCCTTTTCCAGATCAAAGAAAACGCATACCAGGTGCTGCTTCCTAGCAAAGGCAGCACAAACTGCTGCCTCAAGACGTACCAGCGCATCTGTTGTTGAACGATACTTTCTAAAACCAGACTGACAATTAGAAAGAGACTCATTCCTTTCGAGGAAATATGTAAGGCGAGTATTAACCATTTTTCCAAACAGTTTGCACATGCAGGACGTCAAAGCAATCGGCCTATATTCAAGAGGACTGTACCCTGCTTTCCCTGGCTTTTGGAATGGCAATACAATAGCTTCACGCCAAGAAGTGGGTAAAGAAGAGTTCCTCCAAATTCTATTAAAAAGGTTGAGGAGAGAACACTGTGTATCCTCATCCAAGTGCTGGAGCATCGCGTATGGTATGTCATCCGGCCCTGGAGATGTGTCATGACAAAGGGAAAGGGCAAATTGTAGCTCGTGAGAAGAGAAAGGGAGATTGTACATTTCCCTATTCTCCGAACAGAAGTCAAGCATCTTAGCTTCCTCCAACTCTCTGTGTCTAGTAAACGTTGAAGTGGCAGCGTCCCTATGAGAGACTGCTGCAAATGCAGATGCCATAGTATCGGCCACAATCACGGGGTCACCGACAGGAATGCCATTAACCTTCAACACAGGGGACTTAGTTGGAGTAAATTTTCCCGAAATTTTCCTGACCCTCTTCCACACCTGAGACACTGGCGTCCTAGAGTTAATTGAGGAAACATATGCTTTCCAAGATTCCCGCCTAACATCCTTGAGCACCTGACGAGCCTTAGCCCTTGCCCTCCTGAACTGAATAAGATTATGCTCAGTTCTGCATCTTCGATAGCGGGAGAAAGCTATCTTCTTAGCCCGTACGGCAACCCTGCATTCCTCATTCCACCAGGGGAGAGGTCGAGAGCGATACATGCCAGAGGTTTTTGGGATAGCCTGAAGGGCAGCAGAATGTAAAGTGGAGGTGAAAAAGGAAACGGCTTCATCTATAGTTGGAAATTCCTCTGTAGAGGAATCAAAAGATGCCAAAGCAGAGAAAAGTGACCAGTCTGCCTTATCTAGCTTCCACCTCGGTAAGCGGGAACAGGGACCAGATGTCGGTGATGTAAGGAGGACAGGGAAGTGGTCACTCCCATGCAAGCTCTCCATAACCTCCCAGGTGAAATCCAAGATGCAGTCGGGTGAGCAAACAGAGAGGTCGATGGCAGTAAAGGAATTTGTTTGGGGATGAAAATGTGTAAAAGCACCAGTGTTTATTAATGCAAGGTCTCCGGCCTCCAGTAGTGATGCCATCAAGTCTCCACGTTGGTTAGTAAGGCAATGACCCCACATTGGGTGGCGACAATTAAAGTCCCCCAAGAGTAGAAAGGTGAAGGTAACTGACGAATGAGGAGTTCGAGCTCGTCCCTGCTGACTGTTGTGTTGGGTGGTAAATATATGGAAAATACTGTATAATAACGGCGAAGGAAAACTCGAGCAGCAATAACCTGTAGAGGCGTAGTAAGATTCAGGCGGATGAATGGGGTGTCATTGCGTAGGAGGATGGCTACACCGCCACCACGTCCCTGTCCGGGAAGAGGAATTGAATAAAATACATGGTAACCAGGAGGATTGGAGGGAGAAGAATCTCCAACCATTGTCTCCTGGAGGCAAACACACACAGGGGAATACCTTGCCAGAAGCCAACGGAGTTCCTCCCAATTTGCACGTAGGCCACGACAGTTCCATTGGATAATGGTAGCCACTGACACTATTAAAAAGTGAGGTAAAAGCATAAACACATAAAAGAACTAAAAGATGAGGGAATATGGAGGAACTATTTACAGAGAAGCAAGGGTCACTTAGTAGAAATTACTGAGTGACCCTGGGAGACAGCCTTCTTATTAGGACGGGCACGTCCACTGGAGGGCAGTTCACGGGCAGCACTGTGAACAGTGCGATGACCTAGGCCCTGCGAAGTGATAGAAGACTTCACTGTTACTCGTCGATGCCCAGTGGATGAGGAATTCTTGTTCATACCTCTGTCCAATGTCCCCAACGACCCAGGGGGGCGAGTAGTGGGGATTGGGGTCCCGACCTCTAAACTTGGAGGGGGCAAGTCAGAATCCTCAGAGGCATCCGGAGGAGAAATTTCCGATGCTCCCGAGGAGGAGGCGCCAGACTCAACTGACGCCTGAGGAGCCCTCGGTGACCCAGGGGCGGGGTCCGGGGGCTGGCACGCGGAAAGACTAACTTTTGGTGGAGAGGACTCTACGAGTGATACCTTGCTTGGGGGATCTTCTGGACTCAAAGGCTCTGAGGAACCACGATGACGTTTAGAGGTAGGAAAGTACACGTCGTTATTACTGGTAGATAGAGGTGGAGAGGCTGAGACCTGGTCTGCAGGAGCTACTATCTCGAGAGAGGTAGATTCTTGATTCATAGGCTCCAGGTTTGTGGATGCAGACACTGTGAGTGGAACATGGGACTGCTGTTGGGCAGCACGACGGGGACGTTTAATGCGGGACAAGACTGAAGCGTAGGAAACCCCATTATTGAAAACTGTTGCCATGGCTCTGCTCCTGGCCTCGGCAAAGCTCACCTTATCCCGATTTCGGATGAGAATGATTTCCTTCTCCAACCTGAACCGGGCACAGTCATTGGAGGAAGCAGGATGCGCCTCACCACAGTGAACACAACAAACAGGCCCAGGGCAGTCCTGACCTGCATGTGTGGAGTCACCACAATTGACGCACACCGCCGGGAGGCCATGTTGTAAACGACGGCAGACACGGCCAACATGCCCATACATTTGGCAATGGTACCAACGTCGTGGATTCGGTATATAGGGTTTGACCTTCAGAGAGAGCCAGGCAACTTTGATGGAGGAAGGGAGAACAGTACAATCAAAAGTTAATAACAAGAATGGGGTTGGAGTGAGAATTCCATCTATTTTCTTTTGGAATCTTTCTACTTTGATGATGTTGTGGACCTTCAGTTCTTCGAGAAGCTTCTCTTCGGAGTATCGAAGCAAGTCCCAGGAAAACTCAACCACACGGCATTGATTAAAAGTTGCATGTGAAGCACAAGCAAACTTTGCACTGGGATCTTTGCATTTGGTAGCGAGACGGGAACCCTCCTCAGGTGATGCAACCTCGACTAGAAGGCTGCCATCCCCGAGCAGACATCCTCGGTTCCCTCCAACAAGTAGCCACGATCTCTCTGTGTACCTCAAAGATGTCGAGGTTGGAAATTGGTTGTCCCTCTAATGTCCTGATAGTGTAATACTTTACAAAATCTGTTTTTTCAAATATTCCTGGAAGAACCTCGTGAGTAATTCCAGGGGACTTCTCCAACTTGTTTTGTCCTCTATTTTTGGCCTTACCCTTGTTCCTGGAACCAGAACCAGGCTGGTAAGGTTCCAGGGTGGCCAAAAGTGGAGCTGGATGGGTGGGCACGGGGGCCTCGCCCGAGGACATGTCATGAGAGGAGACAGGGACGGGTGCCTGATCGTCAGGAATGGAGATGTTGTTTAAATAGGGCAAAGCCATTAGATCTAAAAAAAAAAACTTAATTCCCCCACCCCTCCACCCACCATGGAGCCCAACAAGGGGAGGTCGTATGCCAGGGATAACACCATTGGCGACCCCAAATGTAGCGGGAGAGTATACGCGGGTAACCACCGGGGGACCCGGGCAAGGGTGACTCCAGGACGATAGGAGCCACCAGGTCCCCCAATGCCCACTTGACCCTAGCCAACGCATGACCAGCCGATTGACCTGGTCGGGCCCAACCAGGCCGCCCGTCTGGCCAGAATAAGGGACCAAAGAGATGTATTGCTAGCTGCAGGGCGCATCGTGCAGCATCGCTCAACCTCCAGGACTCCCGTCTCCCAGCATTACGGGACGCCACGCACGGCAAACACGTGGGGAGGCAATAGTCCAGCCCTAGATGGCAAAAGGGCTGGAAACTAACATCACCAGCAGGCCTCCTCCACTAGTGATGTAGGGGGTGCTTGGTCCACGAGGGCGACAAATGCAGAACCCTACAAAGGTAGGTAAGCCCCCAAAGTAGGTGGCACCGCCAACCACGTATCAAGCCCCACCACCACGTCAAGGTGACCCCCTGCAGCGCGGGGAATAGCAATAAGTTGTTCAGATTCTCATTCGTCTCTGCTTCGATGTAATAAAAGTTCCCGTATGCCTATTACAAAAATTTTAAAAATCGTAAGTCAATTCTCTATGCGTGTCGAGCAAAATTATTTTTCATATTATTTAGAGATCGTTGAAGAGACACTGATATTGCAAGTAGTCAATTGAAGTTCTGGCCAGTTCTTGATACTGTGATAACCGAGGTTATATAAGCCGTGGATCTGCGTGAAGCTGGCATAGCGCCGTCTTCCTTCATCAATTGCAGGTCAGTGTTAAGTCCCTACATTCTCCCTCCCTTTCGTACTCATGTGATGTAAATCCCTATATGCATCAGTGAATTAACTTGGTGATATTTCCCCTGGTCCCTCTTGTACTTATTAATGCTAGCGCCGTCTTCCTTCATCGATTGCAGATTGCAGGTACCTGAGCTGCATGGCTATGGGTCTAACTGTCTAACGTCCATCTCACACTAGATTCCTCCCCCTTAGCTCACGTAATCCAAGTGAATATCGGCTGGTCCACTTTGAATAATTCATCCATTTGGTATATTGTTTCTAATTGCATAAGATTTTGAGTTGAGGTACATATTTAGATCTGAGAATACTGAATATTGCTCCATTTGAATATTCCACGTGAATATTGTGTCCATTTGAATAATCCATTGAATTTTGTGTCCAATTTATAATTTTGAATTATTGTGTATACTTAGGCTTAGAATATTCTTTGGTGATAATGTTGTTGATATTCTCCCCGAAGAGTTCAACTTAGATCACAGGATTGCTGTATTCTCTTGTAGCAGCAACATTTGTAGTGTTAAATTCAGTTGTGAAGATTCGTATCCTTAGAATTATAGATCCTAGTTATGCTTTGTGTCTACCACAGCCTCGAAGAATAATTTGTATTTCAGTTTTTGTTCATTCATAGTTCGAAGAGCAATCTGTTTTTGTTTCTATTATTGATTGTTTTTCTTTGTTCTTATTTTGTAAACCTTAGGTAAAGTCACTTTGAATTTGAAATATGCCATCCTCTAAGTAGTACAGATGAGACTGAGTGGCCAGCAAGGTGTGCTAATATCTACTTACTCACATGCTCTTAACCGGTACAGCCTGTGGACCCTCCAAAGAAACGCCGCCTGTGGCACTTTAGAACTGCAGATTGGGAGGCCCTCAGGCAGCACTTCTTTGATTTTCCTTGGAATGATTATTGCTTCCATGGCCGGGAGCCGTCTGAGTGTGCCCTGCGAATTACGGAGGTTATTCTCTCGGGCATGGAAGCATACATTCCTTTCTCGTATCCTCTGTCTAATGCAAGAAAGCCTTGGTTTAATCACGCTTGTTCTAATGCTGTCCGCAAGAGAGAGGGCCTTTAAAAGGTACCGGAGCCAACCCACACCAGAATCACATCTTTTTTATATTTCTGCCCGGAATCGTGCTAAGTCTGTTCTTCGCTCTGCTAAAAATAATTTCATCCGTGCTAAATGTTCCCAACTCTCCAACTCGAATTCTTCTCGCTCCTTTTGGCACCTTGCCAAAAACCTTTCTAACAACTTTACCTCATCATCCTTCCCTCCTCTTTTCTACTCTGATGGCTCTGTAGCTATTTCTTCTACTGATAAAGCAGATCTCTTCACTCAGACTTTCTCCTCCAATTCTGCCTTAGACGATTCCGATGCTGTTCCTCCATCACTTCCCCCATCAGACTTCCTCATGACTGGCATTAAGATTTCTTCAGCTGATGTATTTTCTGCCATCAGTGCCCTCAATATTAACAAGGCATATGGACCTGATGGAGTCCCTCCTGTTGTCCTCAAAAACTGTGCTTCTGTGCTTACACCCTGCCTAGGTAAACTCTTTCGCCTTTGTCTGTCAACTTGTACCTTTCCTTCTTGCTGGAAGTTTCCTCTCATTCAGCCAGTCCCAAAGAAGGGTGACCATTCCCAACCCTCTAACTATCGTCCAATTGCTTTAACATCCTGTTTCTCAAAAGTTTTTGAATCAGTTCTTAACAGAAAAATTTTAAAGCATCTTTCCTGTCACAACCTTCTTTCTGATCGTCAGTATGGGTTCTGTCAGGGACGCTCCACTGGCGATCTTCTCAAATACCTTTCAGACTCCTGGTCATCATCCTTTCGGGACTTTGGCGAAAGCTTTGCCATTGCACTTGACATCTCAAAGGCTTTCAATCGAGTCTGGCATAAATCTTTGATTTCCAAACTGCCACCCTACGGTTTCTATCCTTCTATCTGTGCCTTCATCTCTAGCTTCCTTTCTGGTCGTTCTATAGCTGCTGTTGTAGACGGCCATCGTTTTTCTCCTAGACCTATCAACAGTGGTGTTCTTCAGGGTTCTGTCCTATCACCAACTCTCTTTCTTTTATTCATCAATGACCTTCTAAGCTGTACATCTAACCCTATCCACTCATATGCTGATGATTCCACCCTTCACCTTTCCATTCAGTTCCCGCAACGTCCATCTCAGCAGTTACTTCAGCAAACAAGGGATGAGGCTATGGCACACCTAATGTCTGACTTGGCTCATATCTCTGATTGGGGAAAAAATAATCTTATTTTTAATGCATCAAAAACTCAGTTCTTACACTTATCAACCCGATAAAATCTTCCTCAGGATTACCCACTAATGTTTAATAATGTCCAGCTCAGTCCTGCATCATCTTAGAACATGCTAGGGGTTTCATTCTCTCAGGATTGTCTTGGAAAGAACATATTACATCTCTTGTGAAATCTGCTGCCAAGAGATTAGGTGTGCTGGGCCGACTCCGAACTTTCTTTACCCCTGCACAGATGCTGACCTTGTACACGGGTTTTATTCGCCCGTGTATGGAGTACAACTCTCATGTGTGGGGAGGCTCCCCACATGCAGCTCTTCTCAATAGGGTGGAGTCAAAGGCTTTTCGTCTCATTAACTCTCCTCCTCTTACTGATTCCCTTCAACCTTTGTCTCTTCGCCGTACTGTTGCTTCTTTATCTCTCTTCTATCGCTACTTCAATGGTCACTGTTCCTCTGAACTGTCTGCTTGCATCCCTCCACCTCTACGACGGGCACGTAGTACCCGTCTAGCAACAAACTCTCATCCCTTTTCTGTCCAACTCTCTAATGCAAGAGTTAACCGTTACTCCCAGTCCTTCATTTATGTAACTGGTCAACTCTGGAACTGTCTTCCTCTGTCTGTATTCCCTACTTACTATGATCTCCAATCTTTTAAACGCAGTGTGTCCAGGCATCTCGAAATGAATGGATCTTGAATTTGGCTCTCGTTGGTAGTTTTTCTTTTTCTTGGAAGGAACAGTATGTGGGCCCATGGCCTTTGGTTCCTTCTTCCGTGCATAAAAAAAAAAAAAACGTCCCAACCGATTTCCCACCTCCGATACCCCCCAATCCCGAGCAATTGCTGGAAAAACATTTTTTGGCTCAAACCTCCGCTTTAGGGGAGAAACATCGAAAATTCATAGAGAACTCACCCTCCTGAGCTTATAAATGTTGCTAAACGTGACAGTTAGCCTTACCTTTTCGTTCTCTCTCAGGGTATCTGGCTTCAAAGAAAACGAACCATGGGAGGGTTAACTCATTCAAGCCACTTTAAATTTATTTATTTATTTGGTACGAATTTATGTGTAGTACAAGACTATATTGGTTCTCACACAATAATATAGGCGATATAAGCACTGTTCACTCACCAAACACATCAACATATGGCACCTTCCTTTACAACATTACCACCTCATCACTTCTGTTTGTTTCCTCCTCTATCTTCTCTATTTCTTTGTCCTCCACCTCAGGAATCACTTTCACTGTGAATTTCGTCATTGGAGAGACCGTGGCGCGACATGTCTATACGGGCCAGGTCATTGCTAACAGGTGAGGTGGTCAGGTGGGGCCAGGCAGTATACTTGACAGCGGGTAGAGGAAGGTCTTCCACATATGCCTACCAAAAATCACCCGTGAAACTTGAAAAATGTGCAAATGACTGACCTTGTAATTGCACAACATATGGGTACATTGTCGGGTGTCACTGTGACAAAACGTTGCAACGTACCCATACTTCGTCGAGACAAATCGGGTTAAAGGGTGTGCTAGAGCACGTGGATCTTCAGTCGTCACTCAACCCCTCTACCATATAGTTAGTTAACATAATACTATCTGAGTTGAGGTTGGTGGAACACAATTGAGGCCGCCCTCGTTAGAAGGGACGCCCACGCCAAAACAAAAAACGTGAGAAACGCGCTCAAAGTCCAACGAACTTCCGACTACAATAACTTTTTAATTTTTGTTGCTAGGGCATTAAATTTGGTAGCAAAGTAACCGTGATACATTCAGGACCATGACAGTGTTAATTTATTGATATCATGACATTCAAAACAGCAGGAGCAAAAATTGTTGTTTATCATGCCATCTGTGTTATGGTTTCAGAAGTTACTGTAACACCCCTCTCTTGATGGTTGAAGGAAAGTCCTGGAGTAGCAATTTATGGCCTTTAATGTGGAGCACAGAAATATAGGTATTACCTCCAAGATTGTCAGCCCTCGACTGGACTAGAGTCGAAACATATGGAGTTGGTTGATTGGCTAGGCTTGCCTGGGAAGCGCTGCTTATGCTGCAATTCTGGATACAGTGGGGAGTATACAGTGAGGGAGGCATAATACATACACATATACATAAAAGGGGAATGGTACAATACTCCCCAGGGTTGTTGAAATGGTATCTCCTGACACGGGAGTGGAGGTATATGGGGCGGTTCATATGACTAAGGGAGGCGGGAGATTTGTACAGGTAGGGAGTATGATACAGGGGAAGAAGGGAGGGAATATGATACAAGGGATGGTAGGGAGTAAGTATGATACAGGGGTTGGAGGGAGGACACGGCCAAGTCAAGGGGATGGAAACTAGTGATATACACTGTTACAGGGGGAGGTATGGGGATATAAGATACACATAGAGTCATGTTGATGTATGATACAAGGAGTAAATGGAGTATGCGGTCATGCATGTTCTTAGATCTATATAAGTACTGTAGATAACACTCGTGAAATAGGGTACACATCTTTCTTTTTCTTTTTGTTTTTTGTTTCAATGGTATTTTCTAGTTGTCACACATTACTGTATCAGAGATATGTCAACATTTGCTGGTGGTACTTTTTCTGTCCACAGGTTATGCAAGTTATCAGGTGGCACAGGTGGTCACTGAATGGGAGGGCACTTAATCCTGGGTAGGGCGTACTATGCCAGTAGCAAGTCTGATTTCCTATAGTCTGTGTTCCATTTTCCGGACACAACAGTGCACTGCACAGATTATGAGTAGAAAACCTACGAAAGAGATGACCACAGGGGGAAATACAACGGTTGGATGAACCCACGAACGGCTGAGGGCCAGAGAAAATTGATCCATAATGAAGTCACTGTCATTGAGGAATGTTAGCATACGCATGTTGGGGGAGATAACGGTAATGTTAGTAGATGGCAGGTTGGAAGGCATGTCAATTGGTTGGAAGATGGGAAAGGAGTGTTTACGGACTGATTGGTGATAGCGAGTGGCATAAGTGATGACTGACTCTGATTTGACGGTACAATAGTCTGGTGCTTTGTAGATACCACAAGCGGGTACGGAGCGGACCGAAGTACCAGGACACATGATGGTGACAGAGATGGGGACAGTGAAGAAGAAGTACTGGACGTGGTTGAGGTGAGCATTGTGAACTGGGAGGACAGGAGCTGGAACAAAGGAACAGGCCGAGAATATGAAATGGTTACGAACTAAAGCACACTCACAGGGCGTAGCGCTGCTACGGCAGAAAGCGAAAAGGTGGGCAGCACAGAGACGAGAGGTAGGGGTGAGGGAGGAACACTGCTGGAGGTCGGTGGTAGAAAGGAAGGCTACTGAAAGATGGTCATGGGATAGGAGGAAATATTCTGAAGGAACAGAGACTTGCAATAAGGAGTTGTTGTACCGGAAGGAGAAGGGAATGATGTGGAAAAGGTTGAAGGTGATGTCAGAACGGAGAGGGATATGGACGACGACGGATGTGGTGAGAAAAGTGACCTCGAGAACTGGATAGCAACATTCGAGAGAGGAGTAGGGGAGTACTGGGGATAACCGAAAGTAGAGTGAGCCCATTCTAATACAGAGCGGAGAGCTGAGATAGGTACTAAGTCTGCAGTGACACGTCCATTAATAGCATCGATTAGGATACGAACCAAGGTAGTGACCTGAGAGAGTAGAGAGTCAACGGCTAGTTGGAGACTATCCATGTTGAGTTTGAGATAAAAGAACTGAGAAATAACGTTGAGATTGGAGAGTGTTGTTTTAAGATATCGGTGAAGTTGTTCAGAGTGGAAGTTACTTCATTTAGGTGGGTTATAATCTTCTATAACACAGTGTGTTGGACTATGATGACTCAGCGTTGAGATTCTAGGGCGGAAGCTAAATGAGCTAGGTCAGATTTGAAGCCGGAAAGGTCACGGGCTGTAGCGACGCCAAACAATCTGCTTAGAATCTTACCTCCGAGGTCAAAGAGACCTCGTTTCACACGAGAACGATCTACAGATGGCTGAATGGAGAAAGTGTCATTGAGGTCAGTGAGTTGACGAGAAATGTATTGCAACTGCCAGGAGAGTGGGAGGAAAAGATGATATAAATACTGATTTGGGTTGCGTTTCCTCATGAAGGCTGTGAGGTGGGTCTTGATTTTGTGGAGCTGGTGCGCGTAGGCAGGCAGGGCGATGGCTACGTCGTCCAAGGGTGCAAGATAGTAGCGCAGGGAGACTACATCTTCAATCAGCATTACCTCGCCTCCTGAGCCGACCAAGGCCCCAGGACGTACTCCACCATCGTCCTCACCCGACCCAGACCCTAGGAGGGTCAGCACTGCCAGCAGGTAGACCGCTAACATCATACCTAGAAGATTAGGTGAGAATTAATGGGAGAGTTCCTGGAGAGGTTGATGGGTGGAACGCAGTTTGGATCGAGAGGAAGGAGACTGGATAGGTGGAGATGGGGTAGAGTGAGGGATTTGTGGAGTAGGAGGGAGAGCAGTAGGTTGTGCAAGTGATTCTTCCAACACTAGACCCCACGGGGCACGTTTTAGATCGTCAGTAGGGACCCACTTAGTGTCTGTAGTGGAGAGGTCTTGGATCCGGAACTTGTTGGCTTGTTTATTCAGTACGCGATGGGGGCCGGTAAATTTGTCATCCAATTTAGAGGTACGCATATGGGAATGAGCATAGACTAGATCACCGACGTCGATAGTGATAGGAGGCAGATTTATGTTGGCGTTTTATCATGTCCTCCTTAGATGAAGCGAGATTGGAGGTTACATACTGATGGATTGTTTGGAAGTTGGCCAATTTTACTTTGACATAGTCATCCATGTTATAGATGGGGTTTGGCTTTGAGGATAACAGGGTGTATGGTAGGTGTTTGTCAAAACCAAAGAGAACAAAGAAGGGAGATTCGCCAATGGAAGCATTGATGGAGCTATTGATTGAGGTTGCCACTTGGGGAATCTAGTCAACCTATGTCGAACTATGGGAGCCTAGGTGTCTAAGGCACTCTAAAATTTTTCTATTGTGGCGCTCTACAAGGCCATTGGAAGCTGGATGGTTAGGTATGACACTGCATTTATTAATTTTAAAGGGGCGACAGATCTCCTCCAGGAGGCTATTGTTGAACTCAGTACCGTTGTCAGTGAGGATGGTATGTGGTGTACTGAATGGGCAAATTACGTTATCTATGAAAGCACGTACAACACTCTTTGCGGTCTTATCCGAGAGGTGGACGAGGATACAGTAGCGTGAGAAGAGGTCGACTGCTACAAACAAATACTCTGCGCCTGATTCTGTAAGAAGGAGTTTGAGAAGATCGGTGGACACTGTTTCCCATGGGCGTGACGGGATTGGATATTGTAAGAGTGGTGCAGGTAAGCCGGTTGAACCTTTGTGGTGGTGGATGCAAGAGTCACAGTGCGCATTGATATCGCGATGCATGGTTGGCCAATAGTACTCGAGACGTGCTTGGCGCAAGCATCGGTCTTTACCTGGATGGGATGCGTGAGGTGTATCATGAACGATGTGAAGGACCGGAGATATCAGGTCAGTAGGGACAATGAGTTGGTGTACTTCTCTGTTGGGCAAATCCTTCCCTGTAAGGAATGTCTTTCTGTACAAGAGACTATCTTTTAGTATGAACTCATCTAGCAGTATTGGTAGAGCAGGTAAGGTCGAGGCATCTCCTGATTCAAGGATATAAACTACTTGTGACCACATGGAATCTTTGCGCTGAGTTTTGAACATCCTCTGGTGTTAAGGTTGTGCTGTCAGTGACCTTGGGCGGCAGGGACGTGACAGGTGCGGCTACATGACGTGAGAGGGCGTCCGCGACTACGTTTGATTTTCCTGGGACATACTGAAAAGTGGGATTGAAGTCCTGGATGGTGATGGACCATCTAGCTAACCTACCGGTGTGGTTGCGTACCCTAAACAAATCACATAGAGGAAGGTGGTCTGTCTGGATATGCACTGGATAACCATATACTATGTCTCTGAAATGTTTCAAGGACCAGACAACTGCCAAAGCTTCTAAATCGGTGACACTGTAATTATGTTCAGCAGTGGTAAGTGTGCGACTAGCATACGCTATTACACACTTCCTGGATGTTTGATCTAGTTGCATTAGAACTGCACCAAGTCCTGCACCTGAGGCGTCTGTGCATAGAAGAAAGGGTTTGGTATAATCAGGGAATGCTAAAATTGGGGCATTGACAAGAGCTGTCTTTAGCGCTTGGAAAGCCTGTGACTGATCGTTAGTCCACACAAAGGATACATTCTTCCGTAGTAAGTGGGTTATAGGAGCGGCGATCTTTGATCTTTGCATAGTCTTTAATGAATCTGCGATAGTAACCACTTAGGCCTAGGAAACTTCTGACAGCATCGGTTGTGTTAGGTTCTGGGAAATTGATGATCGCCATAGTTTTGTTGTCATTAGTATGAATGCCTTCTGCGTCGATGACATGGCCTAGAAAGTTGATTTTCTTTCTCAGGAAGTCACATTTACTGAGATTGATTTTCAAGCCTGCTAGCAGTAGGCATTCCAATACTTGTTGTAGTTTGGCAAAATGGTCAGGGACTGATTTACTTACAACAATGATGTCATCTAGGTAAGCAAAAAGAGAGTGGCCCATCATACCACTAAAGACCAAATGGGTAAGTCGCATGAATACTGAAGGAACATTTCTCAAACCAAAAGGAAGTCTCTTAAACTGAAAATGTCCGGAAGGGGTGCTGAAGGCTGTAATTGGGCGAGAGGATTCTTCCATTTGGACCTGCCAGTATCCACTGAGAAGGTCTAGGGATGAGAAGACTATGTTATTTTCACCGAGTGATTCTAACAAATCTGTGAGGACAGGTAACGGGAAACGGTCGGGAACGGTTACAGAGTTTACCTTACGGTAGTCCACTACTGGTCTAGAGTTGCCATCCTTCTTTGGGACTAAGGAAAGAGGACTATTCCATGGACTGACGAAGGGTTCGATAATGTCCTGAACTAACATTTGCTATACCATCTGATCTGTCTGTTTTATCAAACTGTGAGGTACCCGATATGGTGGTATGTAAATCGGCTGAGTTCCTGGCACTAGGTCTACGTGATGTTTGACTAGGTCTGTCTTGCCCATTTGTTCTCCGGGTAAGGCTACCACATTTCTGTAAGCGTACAAAAGGTCGAGCAGTTGAGATTTATGCTGTGGAAAATCTTTGCAAGTTAGGTTTGAGAGCAGGTCATGTGAACGAGTTGGAGCAGATCCCGTAGAGTTAATGGCACATATACCGGTCGGTAGACTATCACCATCAGTAGGGATAAAGGATTCCTGGCACACCATTACGGCCGCTGGGTATACCAGGAAATCTCCAATCTTTACACCACTTTTAAGCTTTAGTGGAGCATTTGTAACACTGAGCAAGTATAGGTAACATAAACTGTCCTCTAAGATCGTGCACCAGGCTGACTCATAAGTTAAGCCATTCACACAACACGTCTCAGGTAGTGTTAGTACATCCACTCCTTCTTTCGCACCTACAACACGAACAGAGACTTTGAACTCATGCGGTAACAAAATTATGCACGTATTCGTTACTGCACGCCTCATCTCTGTGTGTTGGAGAACATCAGTTAGCCTTTGTGAGGCAGGTAACCGAGACAAGTCTGTCAGCTGTAGTGCTCTCGTTAGAGAAGGCTGGAAGAGCCTTTTCTGAATGCTGAGAGGACGTATCAGCAGGTGTTTCCTTGCTCTCAGTCAGTGAGGGAATGATCTCTGTATTCTCGGGTGATGATGATGATGATGATGATGATGACGGCTCGGCTTGTTCTGTACTCTTAGGGAGTGAGAGAGTCAGGGGGGACTGAACGACTGAAGTTACTGGCAGTACAAGATGGGGACATTTCATAATGTAGACTGGGAACCCAGAAATGCCTTTACTACTACAGGCAGGCAATAATGCAATGGAGTGTTGTGCCATGGTGGGTAAGCCAATAAGGGCATCTGCTGAATATTTCAAGTCGTTAGTAACATGAAATTCTATTGGGAAAGGGAGCAAGGCGCTGTCTAGTTGTACTTCTAAGGTGATTCTTCCCTTGACCTTAAACTCTGAGCCATCTACACCGCATAAGCGAATGTCTGGCGGTTCAAGGAAACTGACGCGATTGCGGTGGCGTTGAATGATGTCTAAGGATTTATCAGAAATCAACTTTACTATAGATCTGGTGTCCATGAAGAACGACGTTGGTATGTCATTACTCCGTCCTAGAATGACTAGACCTGAGGAAGTGATAGGTCCTACATGGCGGATGGGAAGTTGGTGTTCTGTTGCTACGTCATGTTGGTCCGGTAGGGGCGCGGCGCTTCCCCCGACTGGTGGCGATTTAGGTAACGACACTCGTCGGTAGTGTGTCGTATTAGTCTTGTGATATTTGCATGTAGGGCGACGTGAACGGGAAGGCGTGCACCATCTAGTTTGGGAGTAAGGCCGTGTGTGTTTACTGTTGCAACTGTTTCCTCGATGTCAAGGTGTACCACAGTGCCAGCAAAGGATCGAGGTCTGTCTGTTCTGTCGGACGCTAGATTGATCACGACTGGCAGCTGGAGAATGATTTGTGGCACGTCTGACTGAACGAGAACGACATTGGTCTGGGGAAGTGGTAGTGTGACAGACCTGAGAGAGCAAGGTTCAGTCTGTGGCCTGACGTGTTTGGTTTGAACCTGTTCTTTCATGGATGGTCTTAGTAATCTGAACACTTTTATCTCCTGGATTGAAACCGATCACCAGGGCTATTTCTCTCTGTTGAGGAATAAGCCAATGGAGAAATCTCAGATAACCAAATAAATCTGCAAGGTTGTCGAGTGAAACCATAGGAGCTCCATTTACGTTCTGTACCCATTTCGTGCCCATAAGTAAATGGCGAATCTCGCTACTAGTTGTCGGGAAGCCGACATGCATCCCCTCGGGCAGGTGTAAGAAGACTCACAGCTGTTACAGGTGTGCAGGTGACACCGCCTGCCGGACGTGAGTTTAGGATGAAACGCGGACAGGGGGGAAAGAGTAGGGGTTCGATGGATTCTGTGTACAGCTGTGGGCAATAGGGAGATGGAATAAGGAAGGGAGGTTGAGAGAAAGAGATAACTGGAGGAAGGAGGAGGAAGAGATAGAGAGAGAGGAGTGGTGCAGGTGGTGTTGGTCAATTTGTTTATGCACAAGACTGCTGGTTGGGCGTTATCCGATCGTGGGAGCGTGCGCTGAGTCTGCAGATCTGGTCCGGCTCGGCAACGGGTGAAGCGGGTGAGATGTGGGTGACGGCGTTGGATGAGTGGGTGAAGTCATCACCCACCTCGCAACCCATGCCCGCTAGCGAACATCGGCAACTTTCTGAGGCCAGACAGGGCTAGAGAGTTCAGTTCAGACTAGAGCCTGGAGGAGAGCCCTAGTGAACGGTGAGGCAGGTGACGCAGCCCGACGTAGCCTGGTGCAGAGACGTCGCTGTATAGCCAACAAGTAAAGTTCCAGGGAGTCAGCAATGCGAGCACTATTGGTAGTAAGTGAAAAAGTACATGCTTGTGTAACCGCGGGTACAACCGACTAGCAGTGCTATTTTATTTGTCTGTCGTCTGGGACTAGTACAAGGACTCCTAGTTAGAAACGGAAGGAGTTAAGATTTTAAATGTTTAAATGTGTTTTTCTTGTACTGATGTAACAGTGAATTCATATATATGAGTGAGTAAAGAGTGCTATATGTATAACAGCACTAGTGATTTTTTACAAGACTGGCTTTGCTTTATTAAAATAGTGTTAGTATTCAAGTGACTTAAGAGTAGACGTGTATGTGCGGTTTTTTGGCACATTTGCACGTGAAGTGAAATGAGGTGGGAATTACCTCAGAGTTATTTGTAGATTTTTGTAAATACTATTTTGTAATTAAAGCCTAGAAAAGCCATATTATTTTTTCACTTCTTCCAGTTCCCAGTTCTAAGTACATGTGTGTAGTGGCGTGTTAGTGAAGTCCCCCATGTCGCGCGTTGCCAGTGTCGAGGGGGATTTTACCACGTTACCATTCACTATTAAATACGGGAGAATATATTCCCGAGAAATACCGTAACGACACCTGGGCAGCGGTGCGACATTTTGGTAGCAGCGGTTTGGGATCACAGTGCCACAGTGCTGCAACATTTTGGTAGCAGCGGTTTGGGATCACAGTGCCACAGTGCTGCAACATTTTGGTAGCAGCGGTTTGGGATCACGGTGCCACAGTGCTGCGACATTTTGATAGCAGCGGTTTAGGATCACTCACAGTGCTGCGACATTTTGGTAGCAGCAGTTTGGGATCACTCACAGTGCTGCGACATTTTGGTAGCAGCGGTTAGGAATCACAGTGCTGCGACATTTTGGTAGCTGTGGTTTGGGGTTATTCCCAACTTTGAGTAATTAAAGGATATAACTTAAGGGAACTGGAAGGAAGAAATAGTGAATAGTGAATATTCTTCTTCTTTTTTAATTTGTTCTGTAAATGAGTGATTTTGATTGGGAGGACGATCTAAACCCAGTTGAGGAATTACCTGTTTCAGACGATTCTGACTCTGTTCCTGTAGGTTCTGACTCTGTTTCTGACGACTCTGACACAGAAGACTCTGACGAAATGGCTACAACACCTGTTAACCCTCACCCTTCGAGCACTACTGGAGCAGAAATAGCTCAGTTATCCCAGCAGCTATCTCAGGCGATCTCCGATAATAGTAATAATCCCATACAACAATTGGGAGCCATGAAATATTTTTGTAGTTCAAAGTTTCGCTCCTCACCGGAATATCCAGGAGAGCGATTGGAGCCAGATGTTATGATCTGGTTAGGTGATATAGAGATGAGGACAAGTGATGCCTCGAAGTGGACTACAAAAGGGAGAATGGAGGTAGCTAGGACGTTTTCACTTGGTCCTGCACAAGAGATTATGGAGATTTTAATCCGGGACTCTAATGATGA
>JAGKTI010000390.1:73025-96300 GCA_018397915.1 Birgus latro
TTGGTCTCACGGGGAAGATAACCCATACTTTTCTGGATGACATTATCATTTATGGGAAGACGTTTGATGCTCATGTACATAACCTAGATGAGGTCTTGGGACGTCTTGAAGGGGCAAAGTTAACTATTAAGTTGCCCAAGTGTAGTTTCTTTAAACAGGAGGTATCCTTCTTAGGTCATGTCATCACCACTGAGGGATTACGCCCTCAGCCAGAGAAAATCGGTGCAATCCAAGGTATTGCGGTTCCTAGTACTTTGAAGGAACTCCAGAGTTTCCTGGGATTAGTGAATTATTATCGCCGGTTTGTGGAAAATTTCTCCCAGATAGCGGCACCATTCACGAAACTTACTCGTGGGAAAAGAGAGGTAAAAAATACACAGCAGCGCGTGGAGTGGAGTGTGGAGGCACACCGTGCGTTTTGTGAGCTTAAACGAAGATTAGCGGAAGATGTATTGCTAGCTTTTCCTCGCTTTGACAGACCTTTTGTGTTGACTACGGACGCCAGCGGTACGGCGATTGGCGGAGTTTTGCAACAGAATGATGATCAAGGGTTCCTTCGGCCATTGACTTTTTTCAGCCGTGCTCTAAACAAGGCAGAGTTGAACTATGCTACGATAGAGCAGGAAGCGCTGAGCATTGTCTATGGGTTGAAAGTGAACAGACCGCTTATCTTGGGTTATGAGATATTGATTCAGACCGATCATCGACCTCTTACTTGGTTGTTTAACGTAAATGCGGCCTCAGGGAGGATTGCAAGATGGCAAATTCAGGTAGCCGAATACGACATCAACGTTGAATATTTACCAGGACAACAAAATGTCGTAGCCGATGCTCTATCCCGGTTGAGAACGACTCAGTCTAGTGATGAAGATGAAGTTGCATTACTTGTGAGTTCAGGCACTGTGGAAATAGACACAATATATTGGGATGTCACTGAGATAAGGCGACAGCAAGATGCACACCCAGTTTGGGGTAGATTAAAGAGTTATTTGCGGAATGAGACTACGGAGGTACCAAAATTGCCAGCAAAGTTAGACTGCTTTCATTTGTTGCCAGACGGTTTGCTCTATAAGAAGGAGAGTCGGTCATTTGGCATAGGGGAAGTATTCCAAATAGTAGTCCCAGAAGATAGCGTTCACTCTGCACTTAGACTTGCCCATTGCTTACCGTTATCTGGTCATGGTGGAACCAAGGTTACTTTAACTCGCGCGAGGTTTGCATACTGGCCTCAGATGGAGAGAGATGTCGGGGAATTTTGCAAACGATGTACCCAGTGTATACGTTCCAAGCGTTCGGGGGATGCCCCAGGCCCGCTTCTGCGTTTCCCCGATGTCACTGCCCCATGGGTCAGGTGTCATATGGATTTGATTGGTCCACTAAATAGATCAGAGGAAGGGCATTATTATGTTTTGACTTTCATTGATGCGATGACTCGATTTCTCGTCGCGGAACCATTAAAGTCTAAGTCTGCCGAAGAGGTGGCTAGAGTGTTTGTGGAGCGAGTCATTTGTATTTACGGAACTCCACAACAATTAGTCACGGATCGGGGAACTGAATTTGTTAACAAGGTGTTTCAGGAATTGGCACGGTTGTTGCATATGAAACATGTGAACATTACTCCTTATCACCCATCCTCTAATGGATTGGTGGAGAGGGCAAATGGCACCGTTATGCAAATAATACAAACTATGGTGGATCAGAACGCTAATCACTGGCACAGAATGGTACCAGTTGCGGTGATGGCTTATAACTCTGGATATAATCGGACTATCCGTGATTCTCCTTACTTCTTGCTGTTTCTCAGGGACCCACAGGTGCCTTATCATGTAGTGCAGGACCGATCTTTGAAATACAACCTTGAGGATGTACCTAATTTGTTCGCCGCCATGGCAACAAGGGTTTTCGAAAGATGCCAGGACTTTCTCGATCGTGCGAGCACAGAGAACGAGAACAGAAGGGCAAAGCGATGTGCAATGAAACCACTTATGGTAGGGGACCGTGTCTACGTGAAAACTGTTCTTGCCAGGGGAGTGGCAAGGAAATTGCAACCTTTGTTTTCAGGACCCTATCGTGTAGTTGATCGGGTAAATGATGTAGTTATCAAGGTTCGTCCTATACAAGAGGGGAAAGTAACCACTTTACACACTGACAGGGTGAAGGTGGTCAAGGAGGAGTGTGTTACGAAAAAACAAAATCGTAATGCAAGAATGGCTTATCCTATTCATGAAGGTGGAGACTGGGGATGAAGGGGAGGGTGCAAGTGAGGAGAATGAGGGAGAAAGTATCCCAGGGCCTGTAATTGACTTTAGTTTGCCTCCTGCACAAGTAAGTCAGGCTACAAGTAATGGTGTAACTGGCAACTCGGCGAGTGTGAGTTCGCGGCAACCCACCGCCGAGTGTCAAGGCCAGCTTCCCTCACCTTCACACCATACCACACCTCACCTCCCACCACCTTGTAGATACGATCTGCGGTCACATTCTAGTGTCCCGGACTACCCGTTGTGTATGGATAGACCTATTGAGTATCAGACTGCACAAGCAGAGGCACCTGGTGTGACAGAAACACAGACTGAAGTGACTGAGGACAACACAGGACACGTGTAGTTTTTACTAAGTGAATAAATGATAGTCAGGAGAACTTGTGGTTATAGTTTTACAAATCTCTTGCAGATGATTGCTTGGGTTTGGGTGCGTCCATCCCAATTGGAATCGATAGGACCACGAGAGGAGACACCTGACAACTTGGGATTGGTGTTTTCACCTGCGGGTCGTTTGATGATTACAGGCAATAACTATGTAGTTCCAGTTGTACTTGATAAGGAGCAGCTGTTCCAACCCTTGCATGTTGCTCGCGACTTGAGTGATGCCATATTGTGGAATATACGCCACATGGATAATGGCAGCGCTCTAGTTGCTTCATTACGGACTACTGTGCATGCATTTCAAGCTGAATTTGATACTCGCTATCAGGATTTGAGCAATTATATGGACTATCTCATGTCAGATCATCCATGGAATCGTCGCTCCAAACGGGGTGTGATTGACATATTGGGGCAGTTTGCCAATGTTTTGTTTGGAACAGCTACTCAGCAACAGGTTGATGACATCCATGCTAGATTAGGGAGTCTTGAGACGGTGTCAGAGAAGGAGAGGGCAGTATTAAATGTTCATTCCAAGGTGTTGAATGCAACAATCCGCGACGTGTCGCATATGCAGGCGGCACTGTTGAAGATACAGAGGGCAGCCAATATTTCTTACAGTGTTATACGGCTGTATTCATTGAAGACCTTAGAGTTGGAGAATGAAGTGAAAATGTATGAGGCTTTGTTCAACCTCCAACTCGCCCTGTCTGACATCATAGCTGATCATTTTAGAATTAAGTTGGGTATCCAAGAGATGCTCCTGGCTAGGCTGAGTCTAGATATAGTCCCTAACGAAATTTTGTTGGAGTTATTGGGGAATATATCACTCAAGGAGCCAGGTTTACTTTTCCCAGCGAGGCCAGAATATCTAGCACTGTACCGTGACATCATCAAAGTTGTACCTCGAGGTTACATGTCAGCTGTGTGCTTTTACTTACTAATACCAGTGTTGGGTGACCCTTCTGATGTATTTGACATCTTTAGGATCACCTCACTTCCTTACAGTGTGCCTGCCGCGGAGGTCTACGTGAGAGTACTCCACCAGTATAACTTCCTTGCTCTCACAGAAGACCGCCTTCATTATGTGCTGTTTCAAGATTTCGCCAGTTGCAGGAACCACCAGGACTTGGTGATCTGTGAACCTTTGGGATCCGTCTATCATGTAGCGACCCCATCTTGTGAGAGTGATTCTTTTCTTAACAAAGACAATGCCACTAGGCTCTGTAGAAAAGAGATCCTAAATTCATTTAGTCCAGCTTTTGTGAAGCTGAGAAATTACTGGTGCTATTCCACAGCCCAGTCTTTGTATTTCACGTTGAAGTGTGCTGTGAACCCCATACGGAAGACAGTGCAAGTTGTTAAGGGAGTAGGGAAATTGGTATTGGGAGATGGTTGTAGTGCCCACAGTGAGGCCCTGACTCTCCCTGCCTATGCAACTCTTGCTATAGAAACTAAGCTCACTGTTTACCCCCATCTCCCAGACCTCAGTACCTCACTCACCCATGCTGAACTTACAGCTATAAAGGACTTACCCACTTTAGGACCTCACCTTAACATTACTCCTCTGTTTCTGGATGACCTCCTTAAATATCAAAGTCAGTTGCAGTTGATTGAACCTCTCAAACCCTTCGGTTCTTCCATCTTTTTCAGGTACTATGTCCATGCTGGGATTGCTCTCTTTCTGGTTCTCCTGTCCGCATATATCCTTTATAAGTGTTACATCACTGGCTGTGGGTGTACATGTTGCAGACTAGAGTCCATACTCAGACGTCGACGTGCACAGAACCCCGCCATACCCAACTCACGACGAGGACGTGTGACTTCATCTTTGGGGGGAGAAATGTCGGGAGGCCGACATGCATCCCCTCGGGCAGGTGTAAGAAGACTCACAGCTGTTACAGGTGTGCAGGTGACACCGCCTGCCGGACGTGAGTTTAGGATGAAACGCGGACAGGGGGGAAAGAGTAGGGGTTCGATGGATTCTGTGTACAGCTGTGGGCAATAGGGAGATGGAATAAGGAAGGGAGGTTGAGAGAAAGAGATAACTGGAGGAAGGAGGAGGAAGAGATAGAGAGAGAGGAGTGGTGCAGGTGGTGTTGGTCAATTTGTTTATGCACAAGACTGCTGGTTGGAAGTTATCCGATCGTGGGAGCGTGCGCTGAGTCTGCAGATCTGGTCCGGCTCGGCAACGGGTGAAGCGGGTGAGATGTGGGTGACGGCGTTGGATGAGTGGGTGAAGTCATCACCCACCTCGCA
Organism: Birgus latro; assembly: GCA_018397915.1. Classification (NCBI taxonomy): domain Eukaryota; kingdom Metazoa; phylum Arthropoda; class Malacostraca; order Decapoda; family Coenobitidae; genus Birgus; species Birgus latro. The sequence continues at coordinate 77,924 of JAGKTI010000390.1, forward strand.
ACCCATGCCCGCTAGCGAACATCGGCAACTTTCTGAGGCCAGACAGGGCTAGAGAGTTCAGTTCAGACTAGAGCCTGGAGGAGAGCCCTAGTGAACGGTGAGGCAGGTGACGCAGCCCGACGTAGCCTGGTGCAGAGACGTCGCTGTATAGCCAACAAGTAAAGTTCCAGGGAGTCAGCAATGCGAGCACTACTGGTAGTAAGTGAAAAAGTACATGCTTGTGTAACCGCGGGTACAACCGACTAGCAGTGCTATTTTATTTATCTGTCGTCTGGGACTAGTACAAGGACTCCTAGTTAGAAACGGAAGGAGTTAAGATTTTAAATGTTTAAATGTGTTTTTCTTGTACTGATGTAACAGTGAATTCATATATATGAGTGAGTAAAGAGTGCTATATGTATAACAGCACTAGTGATTTTTTTACAAGACTGGCTTTGCTTTATTAAAATAGTGTTAGTATTCAAGTGACTTAAGAGTAGACGTGTATGTGCGGTTTTTTGGCACATTTGCACGTGAAGTGAAATGAGGTGGGAATTGCCTCAGAGTTATTTGTAGATTTTTGTAAATACTATTTTGTAATTAAAGCCTAGAAAAGCCATATTATTTTTTCACTTCTTCCAGTTCCCAGTTCTAAGTACATGTGTGTAGTGGCGTGTTAGTGAAGTCCCCCATGTCATGCGTTGCCAGTGTCGAGGCGGATTTTACCACGTTACCATTCACTATTAAATACGGGAGAATATATTCCCGAGAAATACCGTAACGACACCTGGGCAGCGGTGCAACATAGTGGCTTTCATGGCAGCGGCTGCTTCACGTAGTTTGGCATGTTGGGGGGGGATGCACAAATCCTTATCGATCTGGGTGAGGAGATTAGTGAACCCAATGAGAGATGCGGCATTTGAATGTTGGCAACAAAGTGTTATGAGTTCATTACAGAAATCAGTAAAGGTTGTTATGCCATTAAAATGTCCAGCACGGATCGCGGATCCGATATCCGATTTGCCTTGGTGTAAGCGACCCATGAGGTAAGAGACTTTGAGGTTTTCATCTGTAATCCGCCGATTGTGGATGTCGGTTTCGACCTCTCTGAGATCATAAACAGACCAAGTGGAGTCCTCGCCTGTAAATTTGGGACGATTGGCATCGTCGAGATAGATACACTGGGGAGTAGTGGTTGGTTGGGCCATGGTTGGAAGTGTAGGTCATGGGGGTATGAGAGAGAGAGAAGATAGTGGTAGTTAAGTGCAAGAGAGACGAGAGGTGAAGTGGGGCAGGAGAGTGAACGAGAGTGGTAGGAGTAAGGAGAGAATCAGGCAGTGTAGTAACATGGGTAGAGGATGAGGTATCTGGATGGGAAGGTGTGGGGAGTCGAGTAATGAAGTGGCGGGTGGGGAGGCAGGGCGGGGGTACGCGCGTCCGCTACGTAAATGAGTCACTGAATCTTCCTCAGCTGGGGGGTTGTGATCATTGGTTGTTTCTTGACTGAGAGTGGACGGAGTAAGTTCCGTATATGCAAAGTATGACATGTAGTCTGGCGACGTAATATAAAATGAGAGATGAGGAGTGATATATTATTTACAGTATGAAGATGAGAATATGTACCATGAGAATGGAAATGGAAATGTATGGAGATGACGGAATGGTAGTTGCAATAAATAGTAGGTGAGATGGAAGATGAATAAAACTGGCGGCGAAGGTGAGGATGGAGTGAGGGGTGGAGATGAATTATGACAACACACAATCTGTAGAGAAAATCGGAGGATAATCTCTATAGAAAGTCAGATGGGTGGATGAAGATACACTAGTATAGTTACACAGCTGAACGGAGAACGAAGTGGAAGGGAGAGGTGAGGGCGTTGATCAGCTGGTGGGAGAACGGTTGGGCACGTGGTGGGTGGAGCCAGAGGCAGGCTGGTAGTAGGTATGTAGGATGAGTCTTGGAAGAGGTGGAACGTCTCACTGGGCTTGAGCCGATACGTGAATAGGAGGGTTCAGTGCCGCGGTGTTGTTTAATCTGGAGCAGATGTGGAGGCACTAAAGGGTGGACAAATGTTGCCACAGGCAGATGCAAAGCTGGTGGGTGGCAGATGTTGCAGAGGGCAGTGACGTGGCAGATGCAGAGAGGGAACGGCAGACGCTGGAGAGGGCCACTGGCAGATGAACAGCTGTCGGAACAGAGAAAACAGGTGCTGAGGGCGGCGGCGGCGATTGTCGCGGCATGTGTGGGGTTGTGGCCGATGTAGAGAACTGCACTGGTGAGGGGAATAGGACACCTGTAGGCAGAGCCGGTATTAGGCCATGAGAGTGAGGGCGAGAGGGCGAGGCCGTTAGAGGTGATGCATTTAGTAGTTGTTGGTGGCACTAAAACACTGCAGGAGGCGTTTGGAAACGAGGGTCGATCACCGCTGCTACCAAAAATGTAACACCCCTCTCTTGATGGTTGAAGGAAAGTCCTGGAGTAGCAATTTACGGCCTTTAATGTGGAGCACAGAAATAGAGGTGTTACCTCCAAGACTGTCAGCCCTCGACTGGACTAGAGTCGAAACATATGGAGTTGGTTGATTGGCCAGGCTTGCCTGGGAAGCGCTGCTTACACTGCGATTCTGGATACAGTGGGGGTATACAGTGAGGGAGGCATAATACATACACATATACATAAAAGGGGAATGGTACAATATTACATTGAAATCTGAGTGCGCTCTCTGTTATTACTGCACATGGTAATCATAATTCGTGGTAATAAACACAAAACGAATAATATTAACAGTAACAGTGATAAAATGTTGGGAAAAGGTTGTGATTGCCTAAAGGACACCCGCGCTTCGTACTCACCACACTATTCAGCCATTTTTTGCGAAGTTTGGCACTCGTAAGAGTCGTAAAGCACATGCAAAAAATAATAGTGCAGAGCATCCTTGCTGTGCTTGCCAGGAGAAGCCACAACAAAATGGACTAACACGGCCACCCACATACTGGGCTCCCAGTGACTGAAAACAGTCACGTGTTGGGAGCCGAGCGCTCTGACTGGCTGATGCTGCTCCTAGCACCAGGGAGGAGACATGCACTGGTTCGGCTGCCCTTCTGATTCGGAATTTGCCGCGAGATGATTTCCGCATTAAAAGGGCTACCCATCCCTCACCTCCCTCACTCTATAGAGTGGTTGGGCATGCCTTCTAATTAAGAATATTGAGCTCACAACAGGGTGCCGACTGCACCGATGGTTGAGAGGACTCTTCATGTTCAATGGAATTTCAACTCTATATACAGTGGACTAAGAGACACTTAATTCCCAAGCGATAGTAAACACCTCAGTATAGTGCCATACTCAATAAAGGTTTTGGTAGGGTGGTGCGAGCTGCCCTTCTAATGCACGATGCCTCAAGTGCTGAAATACATTTTTCACATGTGGTATGTGTGAGATTTGTATGTACATAAATTGTGTATAATTTGTCATATATGGACCACATATATCCATGTCCATTTGTCAGTCTGTTTGTGTTCTGTTGCATGTTATCCATCAGTAAAAAGCCCTTGCATGTTAAGGAAGAGGATAGTAGCCATAGCTCAGTCACATTCCATTCAGAGTTAACATTAAATCCGGGCAAGTCAAGTTCAAGAGAGTCACTCCGCAACTCCCCCGTTTTCTCTAACAAGCCGGCTACCGCGATTTCATCTGATGGTGACGGTGAGGAGACTAGCAAATTCTCAGATCAGTCACTTAGTCCTACTGTGAAGACATATTTACCTATCTCACCTAGTTCTACATGTAGTGGTAAAGTATATAACCCTTCCATTATCCAATTTAGCATCAAGAATCAAACCAGTAACGCTAATCCTTCCGGTACACAGCCGTCTCATATGCAGGGTTTAACTGTACTTCAAGACAACGTACCGATACGAATATGGGATGGCACTGATTCTACGTGGAATGTGCTTGTATTTGTGCGCCAGATGAAAGATGAGATAGGTAGAAGGGAGTTTGCATCAGAGAGTGATAAATTAAAATTTATACATGGTAGAATTTCACAGACCACAGACACTCCAGCCGGCTTTCTCATGGGAGATGATTTTTACGTAACTGTGATAATGCAGATGACTTCCTGGCAGAACTTTGGCCAACATAGGGTCTATGTCGTTCGCTGGAGGTGATGTTATGGCCTTGCTTAGGGCTTTGCATGATACCCACATGAAGGCAGCTTCCATGGATTACAGGCAAGCTGCTTGCTTTGCTCAGAATGTCGAACTTTCCTTAGAGCAAGCATTCGGTAATTCAAGGTGGCTGAATGCTACCAAGGATGCAGTTCTAATGCAAAAATTTTGCATTACCCATAAATATGAGTCAAATTATTAAAGTAAATCCCACCGATGCTATCACCAGTCTAATGCCGCCAGTGCAATAGTTCAATTTTGATACTATAGGGAATTTAGAATTTAAAGAGAAATTTGACTTATACTTGATTTAAGTATTATTACAGTGTTTTCCGTTACTGCCAGAACATTAAGAAGGCCTCGTTAATAATTAAAATAATTTGGTATCGCTGCCACCACCCAGCAGTTGCCGGGAAAAAAAAGCATTAATGATATTAGTCCCGTACGATGGAAGAGGGACAGAAGGCCTATGGCGATAACAGGGTAGCNTGAGAATACTATAGGAGAGCGTGGTTCTTTAGATGAAACATGCCTTGCGGGCCACTCAGTCTTACGTATACTACCCCAGAGGATTATAACAAACACATGCTATTAAAACTTACTTATCTATATTGGTATCCCTTAATTACACCTAATGATTAAGTTACAAGCAAGATTAAATTAATGGACCTTAATAAATCAATTGTCTCCGATACACCAGAATTTCTTAGAGAGAATGGAAGCTCTATTCCACACAGTTTATAAACATCTGACCCGCCTAACGCAATACATGAAAATACACTCAACCCGACTGCATCATAGAAAACTTCTACAACAGGGGAAACTCCCATAAACCACAGTCTCACACGGACTCGTAGTGATACCCAGTGACGAGTTTCATGGTTTACTCCATTTCTAAAGAAATCATCCCTATTTTCCTGGGTTACACCACATATCATCTAGGAGAATTTAAAAAAACCAAGATTAACACAGATTTCAACTCAGTGCTCACATAGCGCACCACATGACGAGGCATCGCACCATTCCGCCTCTCACACACTTATAACCAGTATATTACATTTTTATAAATAATAAGCTTACTAAGTGGACCAACCGACTTTGACTGTACTGTGCATTGGAAATAGACTAAGTGAAAATTAGTGTAAAGGGCTTTCGGGCACTGGTCGTTGTGACTCTCGATACAATGGCCGGCGCTGACTCCATGACCCAGCGTCACTTGCCGGTNCTGGAACGAACGTCCACACACACCGGGGTCTTACTGGAGAGTCTTAAGATATTGATAATATGATCAGATATCTTACTTTAAATATAGTTATAACGACAACTAATTATGATGACTTATATTGGAGAAATACTGTGAATACTCGGACATTACCTGGAACGAACGTCCACACACACCGAGGTCTTACTGGAGAGTGGCGGTTCGTGGGCACGAGGGAGCCCGCGCCCGCTAGCACCCGCTCCGTTTTCTCTATCCGGTTCTGACTTCAACAGTTACGTTACAGTCTCCATGTTATATCAACGCACAAGATTTGCAATAAACACATACGTATTACTCTATTTATATGAATATGACTTATGATGATTTAAATTTTGGGGCAATGACATAGGTCTAACAATTTAACATACGATGCCTGAAATCACGGTTTGATACAATTTCTCTTTGTTCCGCCCGCAGCACTAATCAACAACTGAGGTCCGTGCCAAATAAATTAATTTTCGCGGTCATCTATGACCATAATCAATAGTCTGGCTTTACTTAAGTTCTTAGACAACGTTATTTAGTAGAACAATACAGCAAACATAAGCCCAAGTACAAAATTCTGAATTCTAGGTGTAAATATGACTCTTCGCCAATATAAATTCCAGATTAACTTTCTGTGCCACTCTATCGAAACCAGATGCTCCTGTGCCCGTCTCCTTGACCAGTTGCTTCTACTAAAATCAAGCCCAAACTATGAATTACAAAGTCCACTTCACACTTTACAACATCTTAACACGGTCCAGAATACACACTTATCACGTACATAGCCTAATGTAACTTTACATACACTATATACTTACACTATACTTATACTAACTTAACTTTTATACTACTTAAAAGGGCATTACACAGTGCCCTAGATATATCCTTGTCCATGCTTACTTTTGGTTGCTACTTCAAGGTCTTGACACCAAGACAGCAGAGCACTGCAAAGCAGTTGGAATTCACACCCGCACAAACCCTACATGATTTCAATCGTCAGATGCGAATGAAGCTGCAGTCGCAACCTGAAGCATTCCCTGAGGCCTCAGCCATGTCTACTCAGGGGCAGCGAAGTGCAGAATAACCCAAGAAGGACAGCAAACCAGAGAAGCCCATGTCTGCAACAGCTACTAGTACTTCTGATCCCTCAAGTAAGTGTTTTTATTATCACAGGGGTGTTCACCCCTTGTTAAAGTGTCTTAAACTTCAAAGGGACATGAAGGACTCTTTGAGTCCTCAACAAGATGCAAATGCAGGCCCTCCTGATCAGGGCACATCAGCAGCAGCAGCACCCAACCGGCATAAAAAGTGATGTCGTCACCACAAGTCCCATAGGCACTGGACGAGCGAGTGTTGTTCTCCCCCAGGGACTACATATCAGGTTGCTAGTACCCAAAGCGCAGCTCCATCGTCGGGGGAAGCCCAGTAGACTCCAACCGCCGACCAGGGGTAGATTCAGCTGATGCAGTCAAATCAGCTACTGTGGGAACTGCTGTAGCGAATATAGGGCCAGGACCAAATGCTATGTCATTGGCGGTCTATCATGAGTCTTGTACAATCGCCCAAAGAAGTGATGTCCCGATTCCCAGTACATTTCGCTCAGAAAGTGGTATCTGGCAACTGTCACGGCCAATATGTTATATTTTCTATATTGCACACCGGAAAGAGCAGTATTTGGGTAAACAACACCAAAAAGTAATATATTAGTGTTTTTACCGTGTATATCTCGCATTACGGAAGAGGAAACCACAATACACTAAAGTTGAGGCTCAGCAGTACGAAAGAATGTGAAACACACTCCCTATCGCTCAACGGTTTCAGGGTTAAAATGCGGAAAAACTCTCGTAATACACTTATTTTCCATTCAAAATCAACAATACTGAAGGAAATATGTCCCATAAAATAAAACCCACAGATAATTGTAATTTCGAAACCATTAGTGTCATCAAATCAGAAAAATAAACATCTAAAGATATATTATTATCCACATTTAATTCTCCATGCGAGATGATATTCACGCGGGTAAACCCGCAAGTGCTGAAAGCCTGAAAGCAAGATTGATCAACAAGAAACTACAGCCTATCGGTGCAAGCAGATTATTGCTCTTTATTTAGCAAATATTCCAGTAAGGCAGATATACTGGCACCTTAACAGTTAACCGACAGATAAGCGATATAGAGGTAGAACATTGGAAATTTGCTACTGGAGCCCCTCGTAGCACAAGACCATGACAGACGGATTAATACGTGTGCCCAAGAACAACTATTTACCACTTGTGTTGCTATCAAGAAGCAAATTAATCTGCCGGCATTCAGTGACGTTAGTGAAACCAGTGCAATCGTAAGTGGAAAACTTGTCATTTTTCTTCACACGAAATTCCAACATGTTATAAAACATGTAGGGCAATTGCAAGGAAGAACTAAAGAGGGAGGGGTTGACAGTCAAAAGCATGAATGCGACAATGAAGATAAAACCAAAAACATTATATTAAAAATAATGGGGAGTGGGGGGGGGACTGACAAAGGTCGAGACCTCTCCCTCTCCTGTCGGTGTAATGACTGACGGAAGCAGTGCTGCCAGATCGAGCTACCAAAAATTCCCTAGATTCACCTACAAGATTTCCCTGTTTAGCCCTTTATTTCCCTGTTACCTTGTTATATATACATTCCCATAATCATATCATCAAGGTAAACTCTTATTGTTTATTACATACCTTGAAACGCCAGCTATTCTTGTTGCAAATCACTAGTTTTATAGATGTCCGCTGTCATAAGCTCCAAGTGGAATGGTGTTATTTCAGAGTTGTAGGCAGATGAAGTTTCAAAAGTTTTCCTGGTATGAAGCATTCCATTTAATGTTTCTGTGTTCATTGAATTTCTAACTTTTTTTTTCATTAGATTCATTTGAGAAAATAGCCTTTCAACACTGGCACTTGAATGTGGCAAACACAGCAGTTTTTTCATTAGATTTCCAACACGTGGGAACAATGGTGTATCATCCCCTCTTTTGAAGTCACCAACTTTTTGCCAGAAATTGTAAGCACTTATGTCAGGTACTACATTCAGTTCAGTGTTTCTGAGTAACCGCCACTCACTGTCTATCTCATTTATGTCACTTTCAGGCACTAAGTTTGGGAAATGAGCCGCTAAGGGGGCAACAGATTGGATAGTTTTCATCAGTACACTTTGTGGGTCTAAAGCTTTGAGACTTGAGGGTACTGGGTCCTTCAAATTAAACCTCTGCAAAATTTGAGAGGCTCTTTCTATGTAGAAGTCCAGACATCTTAATCTAAAAGCATCCAGTAGCTGTTTGTCCAGGTTTTGGCATGCTTGGAGTGATACAGTTACTCGACCTCCAAGATAAACCTCTTCCAGTGGAAGAAAATTGGCTGGGTCTCTCACACTTACAGCTGATAATGGTGTGGATTCTAAGATGCGTGGTTTCATGTAGCACTCAAGTATGGTATGCAAGACTGCAGAGACTCTGCTGTGCAATGTATAAATATTTGGATTTTCAGTCTGCATCTTTTTGTTCAGGTCACTAAATATGAGTAAAACATAATCAAGAAATTCTAAGTAAAGCTTAGAAAATGGGTCATGAAGTTTCTGGAGAATAGATTCAGCTGACAGAAGCCTATCTTCCAAGGCTGCTTGAGTGAAAAATAGCTTCAGTGCTGGAAGCTGTTCAAGCAACCGTTTTACAGCACTATGCAGGGATAACCATCTTGTCTGACAGGGATGCAACAGTTTGTGGGGTTTCACACTGGCAAACTCCTGGAAGTCTTTATAGGCTGCTGTCTGCTTTGGTGACAAGAAGTAGTTAGTTATAAATGTCACGGGTCATATCTTCAACCCATCTTGGCAATTTTTTGCATGCATATGAAGCACACCGATGAAAGGAATGACATATGCATTTCATTATGAAAAGATTGGGTATGTCATTCTTTAACACTGATGAGAGTGAATGGCGAACTCCCATCATTACACTAGCCCCATCTGCAGCAAACCCTATCATGTTTTGTTTGTAGGGGACATTTGCATCATCAAACACAGACTTAACACTTTCATAAAGGATTTCAGCGGTGGCATTTTCTAAAGGCACAAGTGATAAGAATGAATCCTTGATACCTTCTGGGGTGGTAACTCGTGCAACAAGAGCAAGATGTTTCATGCAGCCCCCGTCTGTTGACTCATCTACTATCAGAGAGAAACAATTTTCTCTAAGAAGATTGATTAAGTCGTTTCTCTTCTTTTGACCAAGAACATTTTTCACAATACCTGCACATTTTGTTTTACCACACTTGAGTTTCTTTGCCACATCTGAATCTGGGCATATTGCTTGAATAGCTGGAACAAGTTTATCAGCAACCGAAAATGGAAGGTTAAGTTCACTTACGACTGCAGCTAATCGTATTTCAGATTCTTTCACTTTTCTTTCTGCATGTCTTTCTCCACTGACGCTTAGCATATCAAGTTCACTAACTGTACATTTAGCACTCTCCACAATCTTCTTATGCTTGGTCCCTGCAGCATGTTTCTTTATTTCAGATTTGCCAGCTTTTCCATCAGAATTACACAATTTGCAGTGGAAATACAGAGGGCCTTTACTACTTCTTGTCAGCCAGCTTTTAAATTTGGGGTCATTTTCCCATTTTTCAGTGTATTTCTGGGTGTAAGTGCCTTTTACGCTTTGCTGGAGGAGTAGACGTGACTACAAGTTACAACAGTAACTGAAATAGGTGGGAGACTTCCAAACGCCACCAGGCTTTATTCAGGACTGAATAAAAATTTTGAATCACGGTATGCATGGGGAGGACATGTACTGGACGGACGAGAACGATACGGTTGTGTTGCCAGTTACCACAACCCCCATCCCACCCTCTCTCTTTCTCTTACTTTAGAGAATTTAAGCAGAATTGCATGTACTGGTCTTGACACACACACACACACACACACACACACACACAAAGACAATTTTGTCTATTATCTGAATTAAAAGAAGTGTGGCTCGTTGCATCACAGCCGTATCGTTCTCGTCTGTCCAGTATCTTTCAAATTTCCCTAGATTTTGGTATATTTTGAATTTTCTTCCCTGTTTCCCTGTAGAGACATGAATTTCCCTAAAACAGGGAAATTTCCCTGTATCTGGCACACTGGACGGAAGGCTTGCCGTGCACTGTTGCCAAAGGAAAAATTATTGAAATCCGCTAGTGAAATCCGCTAAATTAGTCTCAGATGCGGTAAAAATCCGCCAGACTGAGGGAAATTAACGAAAAAAAAATGGGCAAGACCTAAAAAAAAAAAAATAGCGCAAGACCTGAAAAAAAAAGCTAGAGAAATGTAATAATTTTATACCAGTTAGACTGCTTTTGAAATCTCTAAATTTAGCGGGAAAATCGCTTCATTGGTAATTGCTGGCATGAGTCGTGAAAACGTGCCAGATGTCACTATTTATTTATTTTTTGATTGATCTATTAAAAAAAAAAAAAAAAAAAAAAAAAAGGCTAAGCTTAACAAGTATTTTCGCAATATTAATTTTTTTTACACCATAAATAATGTTTGCAGGGCAGGCAAAGACTGTTCCCGTCTCCTAAATAAACGTTGCCAGACCCAGGGAATTTTGTCCGAAACTTAAAGAAAGCGAGTCATCACTTCTTTGGACGATTGTACAATGTCCCTGCTTCTTGACACTGGCTCTTATGTCAGCATAATTGAAGAGGTCTCACTTCAGCAAATTGAAATCAACTGGGAAAAACTTTTCTCGTCACCTTCCACCACTTGGTTTGATGGGACTTAATGGTGCACACTTGAATGCTACAGATGTGGTTACCTTGCCCTTCCTGTTTGCTAGAGACATACAACCAGTTGAAACTCAGTTTTATGTGGTTCTGGCATTTGTGCTTTCTTCAGATGGCATGGTAGGATTGCCTACTCTCCGTGAGCATGGGATAGATACTGTAACTAGTTCCAACGCAATTGTGTATAGAGATAGGCACTACACAGCCCTGCCGGAGTCCTTGCCATTGCTTCTTGCACCTTCTGCAGTGAATGGAGACATCAACCCTATGCAAACTACTACTGATTCTCCCACTTTGTCTGATGAAGTATCACCTGTGGGTAATGATGACTTAGTTGTACCTACCGCTCCTTCTTCTTCTTCTGCCACATTAAGTGAGGTCATGGCAAATCCACATGAGGCCAATGCGATGGTGACTGACTGCAGGCAGTTACAACCGGATGAGCTAACTCGTGTGACTGTTCGTTTGCCTGGCGTGAAAGAGGAAGTGAATGCTATCAGTTTTGCCTGACTGTGCTTGTGAAAGGCATTTCCCTTGAGTCAACATTAGCCACCGTTTCCAAGAATGGTCAAACTGATGTTCTGGTTCATAACCGAACGAAAGGTGTGCTTAAGTTAAAACCGGGAGTCTGCCTGGCGAAGTGTCTTGTATACCCTTCCACTGTTACTGAAGAAATTTTGCCATTCGTAGGGGTTGTGGCTGGCCTGACACCAGCCCAGGATCAACCATCATCTAGTGAGTCCTTTCTTCAGAAGGCTAGGTCTCAACTGAACAAGATTGATTTTCCCGATTTTCAGACTCAGTTATTGCAGATCCTTAAACAGAATAGGGGAGACATAGCTCTAGCAGGTGAGCCATTAGGACATACAAATGTGGCTCATCATCACGTTGCATTGAAGCCAGGTACTAATCCTATTTATGTGCCTGTGTATCGTCTTCCCCATTCTCAGAGGCAGGTGGCTGACAAGTTGGTTAAGGAGATGATTGAGTTAGGCATAGTCCGAGATTCGACTTCTCCTTGGAATTCACCACCGTTTCTGGTGCCCAAGAAGGATGGTACCATGAAACCAGTTATAGATTATCGCTGCCTCAATGCAGAGACGATCCCAGATCGTTATCCTCTACCTCATTTGACCGATCTGTTGCAGAGTCTGGGAGAGAATAACAAAGTGCTCTCCTCTTTGGATCTTCTCTCGGGATACTGGCAAGTCCCTCTGCTTGTGGACTCTTGCCCTCTTAGTCTTCAGCAATCCTGATGGACATTACAAGTTTGTAAGGTTACCTTTCGGTCTTTGTAATGCACCTTTGTGCTTTCAGAGGTTAATCAATGACGTATTTAGGGGACTCTTGGTGAACACAGTGTTTGCCTACTTAGATGTTGTAATGGTCGTTAGCAAGGATGTACCTGAACATCTGAGGAAGCTCCAACAAGTCTTTGCCAGACTCAAAGAGGCTGGTTTAAAGGTTAAGTTTGCAAAGTGTAGGCTTTTGAAGAAGGAACTGTCTTTCCTAGGTCATGTTGATGCCCGAGGTATTTGGACAGCTGATGACAAAGTCGCAGCTATCCGAGACTTTCCTAAACCTACCTCAGCCACAGCAGTGTGCAGCTTCCTCGGATTGTCAGGGTGCTATTGAAGGTTCATTCGAGGGTATGCAAACATGGCCTCTCCTCTCACTTGATTATTAAAGAAGGAGGCTCCCTTTGTCAGGGGACCTGATCAGGAGAGGGCCTTCACTGATTTAAAGGCAGCATAGTTCTCTGCACCTGTCCTATCCTTCCCAGACTTCGACAAGCCATTCACTATCTTTACTGATACATTTGGTACAGGTCTTGGAGCTGTTCTGACCCAATGCGATGCATCTGGCATGTGTACACCCGGCGGCAAAAGTCCTGTCGCCTCGCCCGCCTCACCGAGACGCTCGATATCTATAGACTGGAGAATGTTAGCTGTAGACACCGTGCACATTTTGGCCAACAGATGGCACACCGTGAGGTGTGTGGAGGTGAGAGTAGAATGGGCTGGGGAAGAGGAGGGGATGGAGCTGTTGGGGGAGATATAGGGGGAGTGAGGAATGAGTGAAATTTTGTAAAGTTTGATCTTTATCAAATATATTTTATTTTTTTTGTGAATAGGTGCCCATCATTTAACACAGGTGGAAGCAACCCTGGATGTAATGTCTGCATTCACGTAATTAAATGTCGATGATGCTAATACGATTCTGTTGTCAGCTTCATACTAATGTATGAGTTGGTTGCACATTCATTTCGATGTGTTTTTAGTAATATTAATTTTAATTACCTTAATAATTATCATATTCGTTAAAGATGATTATGTCATTCATACAAGTAGTAATAATGACCTTGATAATAGACATTATTATATCTCTGTAGATTTATTTACAATTATATAAATGAATAGGCAAATCCCAGGACAGGCATAACGTTTGGAGAAGAACTCAGTATAATAATCGCCGCAAATTGTGGTTATATTCCCTACTAATGAGTAAGTAACCCAGTGAAAAGAGAAATTATTGATTCATTATGCCAGTGTATAATGTAAATAAACAGTAATGTATAGGGTACTACACACTCGTTGGTACGAGGACCAGCCACCACAGATAATATTGATTTATTATACCAGTATGTAATGTAATATGACAGTCATAACACTCCTCAGTAGGATGACCAGCCACCACAGTAAATATTGATGTATTATACCAGCATATAATGTAAATAAATCGTCATATACAGGGCATTGCATACAACTTAGTAGGATGAGCATCGAACACTTCATGTAGACGTTTAGGCATACTCGGAACAAGATTCTTGCATATATTAGGGCGAAGCTTTATTGATTCCCACACCTCAAAGGCTTTCGTTTCGACTGCTTGGCTGTTTCGTTGTTCGCACACATCCCAGTCACGAACCATAATTGACCATTTGTTCTTAGAGGGATTAAGGTCGCACCCCTTTACTGGCCAGTTTATTACTTCTATTTCTGGATGGTGTTCCAACCATTCCCTAACCACACTGCTGGTATAGATGAGGCTCTTATCGTGCACTAGAACGATAGGGTGTGGGTGAGGAATAGCCATACGTCTCACTGTAGGCACGAGAACATCCTCCAACACTTTTACATAATCATTGCCTGTGAATCTTCCTGACAATTTTATTAACTCCCCTGGACCCTCGGCCCACATCCAACGCCAGAAATTAACACCCACTCGTCCACTCTTGGCTCTATCCTTAATATTAACTTGATGATGCCTGGTGTTCTCCCTCCTCCAGTGTTCGTGCTTCCACTGACGTAAAATACTTTTCATCAGTGAAGATTATATTTTTTCCTAAAGGAGTGATCCATACATAGATTCTCAAGCACGTATCCATGGCGACATCCCTTTTGTTGTTGTGTTAATAATTCTTTATTGACGGGGATACGGCAATGAATATTTGCCTCGTGGATCCGCCGCCTTGCTGTGCTAGGATGGCAAGGAAGCTTAAGGTTACGAGTGAGGTGAACTGCCGATGTTAATGGCTGGTTTTCCACTGCGGTGAGGAGACGGGCATCATCGTCAGGTGTAGAAATCCGTGGCCTTCCGCTCCTTGGTTCGGTTTTCAGTGATCCCTCCTCCCGGAACAGTTTAATCCACCTTTGAACGGTCCTTTGTGATACACCAGTACGGTAGTAGCCGCAATATCTAGCGGGGGCATACCACTTTCCCACAGTCCTATGATTCGCCCCCGTTCAGAGATGACCTCCACAGAGTTCGCTCTAACTGTAGCCATGCCTATGGGCAAGTAATCACAAATAGCATTAATATTTTTATGGGCATGTGCTCTTCACAGAAAGAAAAAAAAAATACCCAGCAAATTATTCTACCTCTTAATTACTCCCTAGATACGTATACTTATAAAAAGTGTAAAATAAATATCTTGATATTTTTAGCTGACATGAAAACTAATCCACCGCTGTAGTTTTCAAGAGACCATATAGAACGGCTAGAGTAAGAGAGGATGAGCACCACCCCACCTGCAAGGTAACGGTATCAGCGGGACGCGAAGGTGTGACGCCCTGATCACCAAACAACCAAACCACCAGGCTACGCACGACTGCAGCTATTACATGAATAAATATAAACTACACCAATATAACCTGTGACAATACAGTTGTACGGAGTTACATAAAGAATGTAAGAAGTATAGTTTGCATCTACAGAAGCATTACAGCGTTTATTTAACATGTCTTACTTGTTAGGGTGCTGGGATATAACTGTCCGTGTGGAAGAAGTTCACCATGACATCACTTCTTTCTGGCCGTTGATTAGGCTTATATCCAAAACCCTCAACAAGCCACTTCACCATGATTGTTTAAACGAACCACTGATTTAATGGTTGATTATTGCATCTGAGGCGACCATATCAGCAAATCACTTTATGATTGATGCACTATCAGAAATTACATGGTAAACCCATAGGGGCACTTTATCATCAGTTTATTACGTTAGAGAGAGAGAGAGAGAGAGAGAGAGAGAGAGAGAGATGTTTAATTTACGGTATTTTGTGGTTCATTCGAAAATTGCCATTAAATGTTTTCAAATGTCTGGTGGCTTGATCATGCTGTGTTCCACGTGTTACAAACCTAACAGATTACCACGTAGTTATATTTTCGGTTCATTATAAAATTATGAAACTGATGGTAGTATATGGAAATTACATTTAAATAAATTGTCCCCTCCTTCCCCCACCTTCAGACCCCCAATAGCTCCAACCCC
This sequence comes from Birgus latro, assembly GCA_018397915.1. NCBI lineage: Eukaryota > Metazoa > Arthropoda > Malacostraca > Decapoda > Coenobitidae > Birgus > Birgus latro. The sequence goes on from JAGKTI010000390.1 coordinate 93,889, forward strand.
TCCTCTCCCCCATCCCCCTCCACCCTCACCACAACACACCTTGCGGTGTGCCATCTGTTGGCAGATAATATTATATGCATGTTGTCTACAGCTAATATTCTCGAGTCTATGAATATCGCGGATCTCGGTAAGGTGGGCGAGGCGACAGGACTTTTGCCGCCGGGTGTACAAGCCACTAGCTTATGCAAGTAGAATCCTTAATGATGCTGGAACACTTTACTCTGTGACACATTTGGAAGCCTTAGGTGTCGTGTGGGCTCTTATACACTTCCGTGATCTCATCTTTGGTTATGTCATTACAGTTTACATGGATCACAAGGCCCTTACTGATCTCATCGAGGGTCGCAATCTGTCCGGCAGACTAGCTGGGTGGTTCTTAGTCATTCAAGATGTCATGAATTTTCTACATCGTAAAATTATGTAACATAAATTGTGACATCGAGTGATTTTGCGAGAGGAACGAATTATTATGAAATGCACGAGATTTCGCTCATTCTCTCAACCGTCCGCTCGCGTAGCCTACATATATTCGCAACAAGTTGTCAAAACTTTCGTCATTCTTTCGCGAGTGATTGTTTTTATGTGCAGACGGTGCATTCCTCTGAGCGATAATTTCTGAATTATCGCTTCCGGCTCCCAGGCTGTTACGGCCACACCCCTTTCTCACATTCCTCACGTCGGACACTCAAAACCAGACCCAGTCTGCCTCTAGTCGCGATGCGTTCGGGTTGAAAGCTCGAGTGATCACTTTTCTTAGCGATTTCAGATCTCAGCTTGTATTGGCGTGAATCCCCGAAGCTCCCACCAGTTGGTGATCGACAGCAGCACGGTCTCACCTATACCGATCAGTATTTTCTTTTGTTTTCCTAGGCTTAAGTTTTTGGGTTATTTAGCTATTTGTCTGAGTGTTTGAGTGAGTGCATTTCCCTTTCTTTGATTTGAATTGGAGTCATGTAACGTAAATTTATTTTCTTGTATTCAATAAATTTACAGTTCGTTTTCTTGAGCTTTGTTAAATGTAACAGTCGTGTTTAATTTTCCCACATATTTAGTACAGTTTTGCTACTCCACGTTAGCACAACTCTTTATATTAATCACGACTGGTACTTAAGCCAGCTTTTAGCATTAATCCTTAAATCCGTTGTGCTAGCTAGGAGTTTAGCTCAGCCAAGATCCTGATTATTATTATTATTTTTAATGTTAAGGGGAGAAACTAACTTTCTCAGAAGCCAACGGTACAATATTACAGCCTACTTGAGCGTCTAGTCTCTGCTGTGTACCGTTGAGAAAGACTATAAATTCTCGACTCTAGAGAATTGGCGAAGTAAGCCAGCATAAAAGTGAAATCGCTACTTGATTTCACGAGTCTATTCTCTCGTAATAAATGACTCGATAGTCATTCCTAGCACACATAGCTATACATTGTATACTCCAATTATACAATATCTGTCACGAATTTTCTGCATTGTAACGTTGTGTTGAGTGAGTCGTGACATAGTCCCATAAATTTGAATTGTCTGATGGCGCGTTAGCCGTTACACGCCGGCGCGCGCATCTCCCACGCTCGTCGCACCGCCGATTTGAATGGGAGCTCAGTTTGCTTGTAGACGCGGCGCGACGCGGGACGCCTCTCAAAGGCTCTGTGCTTTTCTAGCGTTTTTCAGATTTCAGCTTGTATTGGCGTGTCTCCTGCAGCCCCACCCACTTTGGTGATCGTCACAGCAGCTCTGTTTCATCCATACCGATCAGTATTTTCTGGTTTTTTCCTAGGCTAAGTTTTTTTTGAAATATTTAGCCGTTGTCTGAGTGTTTGAGCGAGTGAGTGGATTCCTTTATTTGATTTGAATTTCATGTAACGTAAATTCATTTCTTTGTAATTCATAAATTCACAGTTCTTTTCTTGAGCTTTGTTAAAGTTGTCAACTGTGTTTAATTATTCCACTCTATTAATTAATACAGTTTGCTACTCTGCGTTAGCACAACTTTTGAATTAAATCACGGCCGGTACTTAGGCCAGCTTTGAATCACTATAAATCCGTTGTGCTAGCTGGGAGTTGGCTCAGCCAAGAGCCTGTTATTATTATTATAATTTTTTTTGATTGTTGGGGGGGGGAGAAGAAACTTTCTCGTAGGCCAACGGTACAATATTGCTGCTCAATATTGCAGCTCTGCTGCGTGCCGTTAAGGAAGTTGTAATTCTCGACCCTAGAGAATTGACATAGCACACTTAGCTATACATTGTATACCAATTATACAATATTTCAAAGTTCTTGGGAATACTTAAATTTCCCCTGACATCTGGCGACACGCCAGAGGAAAAATCTCATTTTTCCCTGACATCTGGCGACACGCTAGAGCAAAGTCTCATTTCCCCCTGACATCTGGCGACCTCATACCAGGATAAACTCCTAG
>JAGKTI010000390.1:101114-141479 GCA_018397915.1 Birgus latro
ACAACTTTAACAAAGCTCAAGAAAAGAACTGTGAATTTATTAATTACAAAGAAATGAATTTACGTTACATGAAATTCAAATCAAATAAAGGAATGCACTCACTCGCTCAAACACTCAGATAACGGCTAAATATTTCAAAAAGCTTAGCCTAGGAAAAAACCAGAAAATACTGATCGGTATGGATGAAACAGAGCTGCTGTGACGATCACCAAAGTGGGTGGGGCTGCAGGAGACACGCCAATACAAGCTGAAATCTGAAAAACGCTAGAAAAGCACAGAGCCTTTGAGAGGCGTCCCGCGTCGCGCCGCGTCTACAAGCAAACTGAGCTCTCATTTAAATCGGCGGCGCGACGAGCGCGGGAGGTGCGCGCGCCGGCGCGTAACGGCCACCGCGCCATCAGACAACTCAAATTTACGGGACGATGTCACGACTCACTCAACACAACGTTACAATGTAGAAAATTCGTGACAAAAACGAACTGTAAATTAATTAATTACAAGAAAATAAATTTGCGTTACATGAATCTATTCAAAATCAAAGAAAGGGAAATGCACTCACTCAAGCACTCAAACAAATAACTAAATAAAGCACTGAGCTAAATAACTAAAGAACCTTAAGCCCAGGAAAAAACAAAAGAAATACTAATCAATAGAGATGAGACCGCCGCTAATACAGTCGATCACCAAGCTGGTGGGAGCTTTGGGAATTCACGCCAAAACAGCCGAGACTTTTGAGATCGCTAAGAAAAGAGAACCGTTCGAGCTTTACGCACAGCACATCCACTCTCCGTGACTATCTATGGGACGACTGACTGTGTTTGAATGTCCAGCGTAAGGGACGTGTGAAAGAGGCGTGGCCAACTAACGGCTTGGGAGGCAAGTGCAAAGAAATGACAGTTCAGAAATTATCGCTCAGAGGAATGCACTGTCTGTACATAAAGACAGTCACTCGCGAAAGAATGACGAAAGTTTTGAAAATTTGATGCAAATACAAGTACACGAGTGGACGGTTAAGAGATTGAGCGAAATCTCATGCATTTCAGAACTATTCGTCGCTCCCGCAAAATCAATCGATGTCACGATTTACGAGACACAATTTCACGATGTAGGAAATTCGTGACATGGCTTAGTAGAAAGAGCTAACAGGAAGGTTCTGGAAGCTCTTCATCATGTGGTTCAAGGTTGCCACTCGTCTTGGGATGAGTGGATTCCTCAAATAGCCTCCGCAATCAACAGTTCCATTAATGCTTCCATAAGAGAGTCACCTCATATTGTTCTGTTTGGTGAGGACAAGTGGCTTCCGTATACTCTTCTCCTGCAGCGTCCCAATCCTGTGTATAATGTTGATGAATATGCTAAGGTTCATTTAACCATTAGTCAGGACATCTTTGGTAGGGTTCATAATACCCTGGATGCCTCTTGTCAGTTGATGGTAAATCACCAGCACTAACACGCACAGCCAAGTAATATTGTTACCGGTGATTTGGTCTTCGTGGCTGAACTGGATCGCTCTTCTAAGCTCTCTCCACGTTTCTCGGGTCATTCAGGAGCTTGTTAACAAGTTGAATGTTCGGGAATTACATTCCGGCACTGAGCGAGTTGTGAACACTGATAATTTTGAGAAAATTTGCGGTGATTTCCCTGTTCCTTCAGCGGACATTGATTCCTTCTCCCGATCTCCTTCAAATTCTCCTTGGTTGTCATCTAGTGTTGATGATTACAGGAGTAAGCTACGTCCCGCTGCTCACTGTGTGTAAATCATTCTTATGTATCTACATTGTACCCTGTATTATTCAGTTGTACCTTTTGCAGGAAGTCATGGTTACTACACTTCTCTGCCTGGGGCTTCTGGTGTTGGCCCAAGGGTTCCCTGTTCCTAGTGTGGTGTGTCCTGGTGCACTTGTGGCTCCAGAAGGTTCCATTCTGATTGTGGAGGATGTGGTCACTGTCAGAAACATATCCCCCATGGGCCAGGTCTCAGATAACTACCCTGGCCCAACATTTAGATGGTTTAAGAGGGTTCTTTGAAACAACCCCTCCTCACCATGGGCTCCACGAACGTTAATACCCTGGATCCAGCGCTGGCCACGTCTCTCCATCTAGCAGTTGAAAGGTTAGACACACTTCGTGACCGAATCCTTGACCTGTCCAACCAGTTCCCCACCAGCTCTCTCGATGCGGGTCATAAATCTGCACCCTTCCGTCAACGTCGAGGACTATTTGACTTTGGAGAACTGGTACTCAAAAAGCTCTTCGGCACTGCTCAGGCATCAGATGTGTCTGCATTAGGCAAGAGACTGAATGTGATAGCTCAAGTAGTCAAATCACAGAATAGGCTTCTCACATATGAGAATGCTGAGTATGTGAAATTTAGGACTCACCTTAACACTGTTTCGATCGTACTAACGTACTAACAACACATTTTGATAAACTTTGATTCTCAGGTTGCCACTTTGTAGAACTTGTTCCTTCTCACTCAGTACCTTGCACAGTTAGACTCAGACATTTCCTTACTACAGAAGTTGTGTTCCACAATAATCACCTCCCTTGTCAGTGCCGGACTAGGCCATGTTAATGCAGAACTACTACCCCTAGATCATTTGAGGTCCGCTACTCAGTTTGCACGTGCTAATTTCAGTTTGTCCCCACACTTTGAGGGTAGTCACTTAGAATTTTATTACCCTTTGCTGGAAGCAACCCTCACTGACTAAGAAATACTGGTTCACATTTCCTTGAAAACTAATGTAACTTATTCGGCTTACAGTGTCACTCCCTTCCCGATGCGTGTCAATGATTGATTGGTCAGTCTTGTTTCCCAGTCAAACATGTTTCTTGTGGCAGATGATTATATGTCTGTTGCGCTCACTAGCCGAACAGTATTGAACTCCTGTAAGTCAAATTATTTGGACGTTCACGTTTGTCCTGCTTACCTGTTTGCTCTGTTGCCATCAAAGTCAACACCTTGTAAACTAGCCATAGTGCGGAATCACTCGGACCTGATCCATAAATTCTGTCAGTTTGAATCTGAGAGTCCTCAATGGCCAGTCCACCATTAGCACATTGGCGGTAATCAGTTCTTGTACTTCAGAGAACCCGCAAGTGTTACACTATTGTGTTCTCGCCGTAGTAACAATGTCATTGCGGAAGGCTACTATGTTGCTCCTGATTCATGCGAAGTTCGTTCATCAGCGATCTCTACCCTTTCTAACAGGCAACATCTTGGTTCCCAGGAAGTTCTACTTAGTGCTTTGGTTCCACTGTCCCCGTCCTTTGATGTTCATCCTGAAAATCTAACTGTGGTGTCTGAACGTTTGAAGGTGTTGTCCTACTTGAATGACAGTGATGTCCTAATGTCCTCTGTCCCATTGCTCATACACCCTCATGTGTTGTACCCTACGATTTCTGTCCCTGTCGTGGCGTTGCTACTCATTGTCTCTGTCTTTTGTTGGTGACTTAAACGTCTAGAAGATCGCCTTCTCGACATACCTGAAGCGTCAGGACTAGAAGTTGTTCCACCAACTCCTGCCCCACGACAAGTTAAATAGATTGTAGGTATACTGTATATTATAGGTTGTAGGAATATATTATTAAATTATGACTAGGTTAGAAGAGTCGGAGTGGGTTAATGGTGAAATTGTCTGAGGTGGTATGGAGTATAATGAAGTGTGGTAGGGTAGATTATGACTGGGTTGGATGGGTTAATTGTAGGGTTGTCTGGGATGGTATGGGTAATATTGACAAGTGCTGCAGGGTACAATATGAACAGACTGGATGAAGTGGTTAGGTAATGGTAGGGTTAGTTTGGGTGATATAGGGTAAAACTGGCATGTGCGGTAGGAGAGCTGAGTATGAAGGGGTTGGACTGGGTGTGGATGGATAATGACAGGGTTGGTTGGGGTGGATCTGAGCAAAACTGACATGTGTTATTGATTACCTGAGTATGAAGGGGTTGGATCGATATAGAGAGTTAATGGTGGGGTTGGTTGGGATGATACGGGTAGAAATGATAGTTGAGACTGAGTAGAGGATGGCTGGATTGGTTGGGAGGAGATGGATTAATGCCAGGGTTAGTTGGGGTGGCTTGGGTAAAATTGACATGTGAGTTAGGGTATGTAATAATATAGGGATTGGATGAGGTAGAGTAGCATAATAGCGAGGCTGGATGAGGTAGACTAGGATAAAACCTATAATTACTGTAAGTAAATGTACATTATGACTGGGTTGTTGCATGGGATGGATTAAGTTAATGGTGAGGTTGGTGTGGATTGTATGGGGTAAAACTAGTAAGCAAGATAGGGTACAGTATGACGGAGTTTGATAAGCTGAAGCGGGGTAATGGCGGGGTCAATTGGAGTTGTTTGGGGTAAAACTGCCCTGTGAGGTAAGCTACCAGAGTATTATGGGGATGGATTGGGTGGCATGGGATAATTTGGGGTTGTGAAAGTGATATTTGGAAAAAGTGAAGTAGGTTTATGTATGAGGTGGTTGAATATGTTGAAGTACAGTGGAGGCGGAGATAGCTGGCCTGGAATGAGGTAAAACTGACATGTGAGGAAGGGCACCTGAGTATGAAGAGGTTGGATGGGGTGGAGAGGGGTAATGGTGGAGTTGAGTGGAGTGGTATGAGATAAAACTGATAGGTGAGGTAGGGTAGAATAAAAATGGTTTGGACTGAATGAAGTATCGTAATGGCAGGGGGAAATGGGTGGTACTGCATGAAATTAACAGGTAAGGAAGGGTACCTGAGTATGAAGAGGTACGATGGCGTGGGTTATAGTGGGGTTAGGTGAAGTGGTATGGGGTAAAACTGTTAGTTACCGTAGAGTACCACATGACAGGGTTGAATGGGATACAGTTTGTTAATGGACTGGTTGGTTATGGTGTTACGCGGTAAAACTGACAGGTGAGGTAGGGTACCTGAGAATGAAGAGGTTGAACGGGGTGGAGACGGGTAATGGAGGGTTTGTTGAGGTGATATGCAATATACTGTAGTTGTTGAGAATGAAGGGTTTGGAAAGGGTGGAAAGGGGTAATGGCGGAGTCGATGAGGTGATATGTGATATAATTTATGAGAATGAAGGGGTTGGAAGCGATAAACAGGGGTAATGGAGGGATTGTTGGGGTGATATAGGCCGAGACAAGTAAAAAATGATCTTGTGGTGTAATGTGCAGAAGAAATCACGGAAAGGATATTACCAGTCTCCAGCAGAATTGGTATATTTTATGGCTACTGAAAATGTTGCCAGAATCCCATACCTGGAACAAATGCAGTGTAAGCTATTGGATCCTCAGTGGGTGTCTTTCAAGGTTTCTTTGAAAACAGTAACTAAGAGTCAGAGTGTAGTTACATATATATCGTACAGTAGGGTTGTGGAATAATGTATCTAGAAATTTGTGGCAGCTTCTGTAAATTATACTTAAAATGTAAGCAGTGAGAGAAAAATATAAAGATGTGGTAAATTCTGTATCATAGTCTGTGACTGGTCAATGTACTTTAAAACTCCTGGCAACTGAACTTACCTCACTCTCACACTTGTAAAGGTTGTCTGTATATCAAAAGGTTAATTTATGGACATGAACGCAACTTAATATACCAACTAGACAGAAAAGACATAGTCAAGAGAAACTAATTTATAAATCGAATATTTTAATACGTCAGCATAGCCAAATATAACCAGCCATACAGTGAGGGTGTAGTTCCTTCATTTGGCCAGCAATTGTTCCTCTGTATCAGTTGTAGCCATGTCGTCTTATTTCGGAGACGTTCCTGCACAGTAAATGTGCATGATACATAATTATGGTAATCGTGCAACAGAACAGTGTAATATTTAACTAAGAGACATAGTCCAGTAGCTGTGTGTGGTATTCTTACTAAAACATACAGCAGAGAACAGCCAAAGGTAATTGTGAAGTCTATACCATCCGTAAGAGATTTGGGCCTAGTATGAAATGAAGTCTCGAATGTTTATTTATTTAATATAAAGTGAAATTATTCTATCATCATAATGTTTGTAGTTTTCTTTAAAATATGGTATTGAAATACAACACTGTTTTAATCAGTGACATAATAACCTTTTCTTTCAGTAAATATTTGGTGCCTCACTTGGACACACATACAGTTTCAGTTGCTGCTCATCACATACCGCGGGTTGATAGCGAGGTATGGGAAGTTAAATATGAAAAGGAAAAATGTGGATACTACTTTCATTTCTCTCATAGGAAGCACTAATTATGCAGTTACTAAACGGAAATTTGCTCTTGTAATGCTTGCTAAAGACCATGGCATGATATTTAAGTCCCTTTCGGGACTTTGGCGAAAGCTTTGCCATTGCACTTGACATCTCTAAGGCTTTCGATCGAGTCTGGCATAAATCTCTGATTTCCAAACTGCCCTCTTAACGGTTTCTATCCTTCTATCTGTGCCTTCAACTCTAGCTTCCTTTCTGGGCGTTCTATAGCTGCTGTTGTAGACGGCCATCGTTCTTCTCCTAGACCTATCAACAGTGGTGTTCCTCAGGGCTCTGTCCTATCACCAAATCTCTTTCTTTTATTCATCAATGACCTTCTAAGCTGTACATCTAACCCTATTCACTCATATGCTGATGATTCCACCCTTCACCTTTCCATTCGATTTCCGCAACCTCCATCTCAGCAGTTACTTCAGCAAACAAGGGATGAGGCTACGGCACACCTAATGTCTGACTTGGCTCATATCTCTGATTGGAGTAAAAATAATCTTGTTATTTTCAATGCATCAAAAACTTAGTTCTTACACTTATCAACCCGACAAAATCTTCCTCAGGATTACCCACTAATGTTTAATAATGTCCAGCTCAGTCCTGCATCATCCTTGAACATGCTGGGGGTTTCATTCTCTCGGAATTTGTCTTGGAAGGAACATATTACACCTCTTGTGGAATCTGCTTCCAAGAGATTAGGTGTGCTGAGCCGACTCCGAGCTTTCTTTACCCCTGCACAGATGTTGACCTTGTACACGGGTTTTGTTCGCCCGTGTATGGAGTACAACTCTCATGTGTGGGGAGGCTCGCCACATGCGGTTCTTCTCAATAGGGTGGAGTCAAAGGCTTTTCGTCTCATTAACTCTCCTCCTCTTACTGATTCCCTTCAACCTTTGTCTCTTCGCCGCACTGTTGCTTCTTTATCTCTCTACTATCGCTACTTCAATGGTCACTGTTCCTCTGAACTGTCTGCTTGCATCCCTCCACCTCTACGACGGGCACGTAGTACCCGTCTAGCAACAAACTCTCATCCCTTTTCTGTCCAACTCTCTAATGCAAGAGTTAACCGTTACTCCCAGTCCTTCATTTATGCAACTGGTCAACTCTGGAACTGTCTCCCTCTGTCTGTATTCCCTGCTTCCTATGATCTCCAATCTTTCAAACTCATTGTGTCCAGGCATCTCGAAATGAATGGATCTTGAATTTGGCTCTCTTTTGTATTGTTTTTACTTTTTCTTGGAAGGAACAGTAAGCGGGCCCATGGCCCTTGGTTCCTTCTTCCTTGCATAAAAAAAAAAAACATAATATCCTTCACACGTTTACCCTCGTCACCTAGTAGCGTCCCCCATCCCCTCCAACGAGTAGAGTAAACACCACACGAACACCCTCCTCTCAGCCTCATATGAGCACTAATTTATATTTTTTTCCCCGAACTATGTCCATTGATGATCATGAAAGTGTAAAGTAGTTCTGCTGTATTCCATTCCACACCGCCCAACCCAACTATCGCCCCTGTCCACTCCATCCAACCCCATCTACTCAGCTACCCTACAATACCTCACCTGTCAGTTTTACTCTAAAACACTCCGACTAACACCATCATTACTCTGCTTGAGCTCGACCAACCAGTCATACTCTATCCTACCTCACCTGTCAACTACTACCAAACTATCCTCACTAGCTCCACGAAACCACTTCACACCTTACAACCCAGTCGTTCATTAACCTATTTCACCTACAACACTCCGACTAGCCCCATAAGTACCCATTCCACCCCATCCAAGCCCTCAAACTCGTGTAACCTACTTTATCTGTCAGTTTTACTATAGACCACCCCATCTAACCCCGTGTTACTTTATTTCAACTAATGTAACCCTGTCACACTTCACGCTACTTCACTTGTCAATTTTACCCCATACCACCCCGTATAAGCTCACTATTAACCCACTCCTCATCAGACACAGCCACTGTACCCTACCACAATTATTATCAGTTTTACTCTATTCCACTCCACCTAACCGCCATTACCTCTCTCTAGCCTATTCAACCTCTTCATAAACAAATACTCTATCCCACCTTCCTATTTTACACCAATCACCACAACTAACCCTGAATTACCCCCCTGCACCCCATTCTGTCCTGCCACATGCGACCTAATGTCACTCGACTATTTAGCCCCAAACTACGGCAACCAACCCTGCCATTATTCCATTCCATCCCATCAAACCCTGTCATACTTTATCCTACCTCACCTCTCGGTTATACCTCACCAAACACCACCCAGCCCCCTCCATTACCCCTATACCTACGACCCAACTCCATAGCCAGGTACATTACCCTTGGTAAACTGTTAGCTTTACCACATAACATCCCAACTAACCCCACAATCAGCTATCCTTCCTCGACTGTTGGGTTTACCTCATATAATCCCAACCAACCTCGTTATTATCCTGTTTCACACTATTGAACCTTTTTTTTTTTTTTCCCTGGCTCACCATTCAATTTTACCTCAGTCCACCCAAACTAACCTCGCCCCAACTTCAGCCTATCCATCCCTGTCATATTTTACCTTACTTCACCCCACCGCGTGCATCCTCTTCATAATAAGGTGCCTTAATCATCTGATAATTTTAGCCCATATCGCCGCAGTTAACCCCGGCATTACTACAGTCTAATACATCGAAGCCAGTTCTACTCTACCCTATCAATACTATCAGTTTTACCCAATACAATCCCCAACCAACCATGTCCTTACCTCTCTCTTCCCCATCGAACTCCTTCATACTAAAGTTCCCTATCTCACCTGGCTAACTTACCCCATATACCCATATACCCCATCTAACCAACCATTAACCCACATCGTCCCAGGCAACCGTGTCATATTCTACCCTCCCTAATCTCTTATGCTCGCACTATATCACCCAACCCATCCCCGTCATTTAATATTTCACCCAATCCAACCTCATTCTCTACTCCACGTCATATACAGGTTTTACTGAGTATCACCCCCAACCACCCTATTATCCCTCTCAACCAGAAACTGATTCTAACAAATATTACAGAAGGATAATGCTCACTTAAAGTTAGTTCAGGGCCATTCAGATCCAGTTTGGTCTATGAACACCAGTCTTTTAAATGCAGTGTGTCCGGGCATCTCGAAATGAACGGATCTAGAATATGGCTCCCTCTTATTTATTTATTTTTTTTTTTGAGGGAACAATCTTCCGGGCTTCTAGCCGTTGTTCCTTCTTCAATGCCTAAAAAATACTCCATCTGCTTTATGCTTAATCAGGTCGTTATTGTATATCTTAACCCCTTCAATCCGTTGATGATTTTCAAATTTTATCTCTGTTATTTGCAGACGATTTGATTTGGGTTATGAGAGACTTTTCGAATTGGAAGGTTTGGATACAGCTTATATTAACTCCCTCACTACCAGGGCGCTGCCTTAAGTTGAATAAAATAATTTGATGGCTGCAAGAATAAACTACCGCAGTGTCATCGGAGTTCCTTCAGGGCTACTTAGCCCTGGTTATAAATATAACCAATTAGATCTACTCGGAAAGAATTTTGTCCATTTACGTTAATTAATGCCTTGCTATTTTAGTGTAATACAGGTCCGAACAAAGCCATTCAGGTCCACTTAAGCCAGTTCGGATAATTTCATTCCTTACATCTTTCACATTCAAATATAGTACATTCACTTTAACTTGGTGGATATATTCGTAATTTTGCAGCCTATTTCCCGTACCTCAGTTGAAGAACAAGACAATAACGAGGCCTTGCATTTTTTACGTAGTTACTTGCACCATATTCTAGTGTTATCTCTTGTTACCGTTTAGCATTCAGGATTGAGGGATGACAATTTTACACCAAGTTAACGTGAAGAGAATATACTTTGGTCAGTTTAGTTCAGGTTCCACTGAAGACATTCAGTAACAAACAGGCTCATTCCCTGCCTTCATATCGTCAACCTGTGAGAATTCAGATCCAGACACATTAAATAAAGTCAGCTTCGATCTTCTCTGGTTATTGTAGATAATTTCAGCCACGTTTAAAAAGAGCCGACCAGATGGTGCGCTGGTTGGCACATCTAGCTTGCAACTAGAAAAACCTGTCTTCTCAAGCTGTCCAAATTTTATACAGATTCATTTCCTCCTTTTCCCTATTCACCCAGCAGTACGGTTGGGGACCTGTGTGTAAAGTAGATGGCTACATGTCGTTTTCTCGAGGGAGATTAGAGCATAAAAATTTCGTCTGACCTATTGACCCTATGCTTATTTACTCTAAGCTGTCCTAAAATTTCCATCGCACTATGTTGATTGCTGAACTGTAACAACAGATTAACACTAGTATATGGTGTATGCCACAAAAAAAAGGTTGAGGAGAAAGTGCAAAGTTATATTATCATTTCCTACCACTGAGTTACGTGAAATAACCTATAACAGAACGAAAATACGCCAAGTTAGAGTAAAACGAGTATAGTGCAGTGGATAGTCATTAATCTGAAAATTGCTTCCGGAGTGTTTCAGGCAATTTATTTTTTTTCCTGACCACTCACAGTTCATCAAGTCAATCAGGATCAAATAGGTCGATATAGGTTACATCTATATAAGCCCTATGGTTGCAATGGCTTTCTAGATCTCGCCCAATTCAGCGGCTCTAGAAACGGTTGATGGTGGAGGAGCTGAATGGGCAAGATAGCTTGTGATGATGTTTGTGGTAGAGCACAAAGGGGAGAGTATGTTCTGTGAATATGAGACAGTCGAGCTAATCACTGTCACAATATTCACGACATCATAGCAAAGATGGGAGTAGTGAGAGGAAAGCAGTCTTTGGGATCGGTAGGAAAAGTGAGAAGGGAAATATGGATGATTTCACTGTCTTCTTTACCTTTTACGAAGTCACGTTCGTTCAAGTTTATTTAATAAATTTACATTTATATAAAGGAGAAAACTATTTTTATCAAGGGTAACCTCTTACCAAAACGAAAAAACTCAACATAAGATGAAAACACAGAAATCAGTTATCAGCACTGTTAGACCTAACAGTACATGTAGTCTACATTTACCTAAACTCATAACTCATAAACCATGGCATGGAAACAGCTCGCCAACAGTCTGAAAGAGGTAAACCCTCATCGTATTTCATTCCCCCCCAGTGGCGTACAATCCATTATGAGTAATCAAAACATTCGAAAAGGCAATGAATGTTTCCTGAGCATGATAGGAAAACTTTCTAGGTTGTGTCATGAGTTTCACTATAATTATGGCATTTGATGTTGTTACACAGGCAATGGGGAAATGAAAGAATGAAAATTACCCTCTTGTAATATAACTTAACGTAAAGAAAATCCAGATCCTAAAAGTACACGTTTATTCTCTGCATGCGCTTATAGCTAAATAATTCACATTCGTCGACATAGGTGAGAGGGAAATTAGTGATTGCCTCTCATTGCCAGTCGGGTTGTGATGGACATGTTGATTATCACACGGCCCGTGTTTCTGTAAATGCTTTTTCTGCAGTTGCTTCTTTTGACGATGAATATGGTGTTGTTGTAGGCTATTTTTGAGCTGTTGCTGCTCCTGATGATAATTAAGGTGTTGCTGTAGGCTAATTTTATGCTGTTGGTGCTCCTTATGATGACTGTGCTGTTGATTTGGAAAACACTTGCATTGGTGACATAGCTGATGATGACTGTGTTGTTGGTGTTGGTGGGAGTGGCTGGTGTTATGGGGTTTCTGCTGGTGTTTCCTCTGCTGGTGACGGTGACGTTGGAGGGCTCTGGTGACAGGGAGAAGGAGGGCCAGCAAGAAATCCAATAAGAGACACCCACCACAGAAGCACAGACTGACCACGTAGCTCTCACTCACATCACGCACAACACCTGAGAAACAACACGCCATGTATATTCAAAGAAACAGCAATATTCCCAGTTCCGTCTGAGGATAATTTATAACTGGAGATATAGAGTGAAAATCCTAACTCTACTAGTTCATGTTTCAGATGGGTCGATGATGCCGTTGTGTATTAGTCAGACTTTTGGAACATATCTGCGTCTCTGACTGTGGCATCGCTTTTTACATTGAGCCTGACAAAGTCAGAGGAGGGTGTTGTTATCACTGGGATCAATGTAGGAGGAGTACCTTAATAACCTGCTGTCACAACTCAGCATTCTAGAGGGAGAGAAGAAATTATTTAGGCCATGTTAAGGTAAATACGTAGGAAACGCTATGCTGTTGCAACCCTCGTTCCGATCAAGTACATACCTCCCCCCCTCCCCCCCGACACACTTCTCTGCACACCTAACCGAGCGCATAACGGCCCTCACCCCCTAATCTTTTCTTTTAAATGTGGGTGCAAGGAGAACGCCTTGAGGACACATAGCCTGGAACTTTCAGATGAACTTGCACAGGCCGCACTGAAATCTCTGGAATTTTTTCTTTTACTTTTTCTTTAATTTCAAAACAACTATCTATCTATCTATCTATATACCTAGGCTGCTTCTCCCAAGAAAAGGGAGGTAGCCGAGACAGGTCAACACACTACCAATTTACTCATCCACTCATACACATTCATTCGCATCTTAGCCCTAAAGGGGAGAAGGGACAGATCCTCACCGTACCACACCGCACGAGGGTCAACTATGCAGTGCAGTCAGTGACATCCACAGCAGGGCCCGACAGCAAAGGTGGTTTACCCCTGCCACATCATAATGGATCCAGCCCCTTACCTGCACCTGACCTGATCAGCTGATCAGACAAAATGCAGGAGAATATCCCCTCAGGGCTGCGTCATCATTTATTCATTCACAATTTCTCTCCATTCATTTCTATCACGCACAGCCACTCTTCCTTGCTCAACAGACAACCCTCTCGCATCCAACGCTCTCTTCACACTGTTCATCCATCCTATTCGTGGTCTTCCTCTCAGCCTTACACCTCTCACATCCGATCTAGTTATCTTTTTCACCAATCGCTCATTATCCATTCTCTCCATATGCCCAAACCATCGCAACACCCTCTGTTCAACTCGATCAGCCATCTCCCGAACAATTCCAGTTCTCCTTCGCACTTCTTCATTTCTCACTCGATCCATACGCGTCACTCCACACATACTCCTCAGACACCTCATCTCCATTACATTCAAACTTTTCCTCTCTGCTACACCCATATTCCATGTTTCAGCCCCATATAATGCAGTCGGTACCACAATACCCTCATACAGCCTTCTCTTTACATCCATTCTGAGTGAACGACATCCAAACACATTTTTCATTCCTCCCAGCACCTTTCCAACTTCATTCATTCTAAACTTCACTTCTTCATCTATTCTTCCATCCGCAGCAACATGTGACCCTAAATACTTAAAACACTCTACCTCCTCAAGCAACTCACCATTCAAAACTATATTCATCCTCCTACCATTCGTCAGCCTCGTACACTTCATCACTTTACTCTTATTCTCATTTATTTTCAGTTTCCTCCTTTCACACACCCTTCCAAACTCCTCTATCTAAGACACATAATTCTACCTGTCAAAATGCACCAGTTCACTATAAGACACATAACTATGTGAAACTTCATGACTGGATAATAAATACTTTCTGAGTTCTGGCCCAGAAAATAAATCTCTAAGCCCGGCCAGCCACCCTACTGTCCAGCTCTAAGGACGGACACCTATTGATCCCAGTGATAACAACACCCTCCTCTAACTTTGTCAGGTGGAGGTTAAAATCGTCTGTTTGTAGCATCAGTGAAGTAACAGGTATCAGACTGCAGATGTACCGTATACCTCTCTCTCGTGCTTTTCAAAGACGCATAAATCTCCACGGAAATGCCCCGCATCCTCTTCCATGTGGGCATATTTTAACACCAATGGGGACAAACATTAGGGTCAAAATCACCCCTTCAGAAATTATCAATCGACATAAAATTGAAACTGGCCCAGCTGGGACCCATTTCCAGCCATCCTGCCAATATTCATCGTAATCTTTTTTTCCAGTTTTGGATATATATATATATATATATATATATATATATATATATTCTGATGACTCTATTGTATATTAACTGATACTGTAGAATAATGATTCTTGCTGGGCTGCAGTACTGCAGGCAAGCCTCTCTTACCTTTAGCGATAATAATAGAATGAAACTTATACATCAAGTTTCTTTCAGCGTAAATATTATAAATTCAAAATTGCTATAGTCGAGACACTTGGCTGGACAGGCTTTGTATTGGACGAAATAAATAAGAGAGTGTTCGTTGACCACGTGACCTGGGTCGCAGACTGACAAGTCACTGGGGTAAAGAAATGGGCAAATTGAGCAATAGAATGGGTAGGATGTCCCACACACAGGTAGGCAGTGACACTGAGACAAAACATTATTCCTTAAGAACAAGAATGTTCTTGAATTACTGGTTTGAGTGCATTGAAGGTTACACAGCTACAGCCTAGAAAACTGAATGTGTATGGAGGAAGAGTGTAAGGTAACGGACGTGGCAAACAGAATTGGGTGGGAAGATGTGGGATAGTGGTGGGGGTAAAATTGTGGCATTAAAGCATAGGCTACACTGTATATATTGGTGTTGTTTGATTAGTGCCTTTCAAATAGTGAAGGGTCATTAAAAAGTTAACTCCACTAACAAGACAAGAAAACTGAGACAATCTCGCGCTGCTTATCATACATAACAGATTAAGAAGCAGGAACTATTGAAACTTATTTCACCATATATAATTCCGTATCGTATCGTTTATAAAGGCTCCAACATGCTTGCATGCGTCGGCCTTGGTCGCCTAATGGCGGCTCTTCACGCTGCTCGATCTCTGGTACCTTCCCTATTCACTCCCTTATCCAAGAGGTCACATTCTATGACCTCGTTTCAGGTCTTTTTCGGTCTGCCTTTCGCAACCCTACCCGGCTTGTTCACACTTCTCACCCTCCGCACCCAGTTGTCATCCTCCATCCTCTTCACATGCCCAGACCATCTCAATCTGCCCCTTCTCATCACAGCACCAATACACTCTAGACACATATTTCCTCTCAACTCTTTAATAGTAAACCTAGCCCCCTTTCCCCTAGGCCTCGCATTCAAGGACGCACTACGCATTCATCTGATCATTGTCATTTCCGTAATTTTAACGCAAATTACTGAGTATGCAAAATAAAAAAGTAACTGTCAGTTCCATAATATTCCCTTAGTTGAGTTGAAATTTAGTCTGGGCTACGGTAGTGCAAAGTAGTCAAGGATAGGTGACTGACCGACGCGTCTAGTAGCATTAAGGTCAAACTCTCGTTACCTCTACAGGCACTGAAGACTTCATCGCAAGGCAACCTGCGACATAGGTACTCGACAGCTACTCCCAGAAGCATATCAGCCGATTTCATAATAAATTTATTTCTTTTAGGTCAGTAAGTCCCCTACAGAAAACTTCTACAGAATCGAGTCACGACAACAGAAAGCTTTCAGAAAAACTGTTTTGTTATGAGGATGCTGGAATTATCAAATATAATATCTCAAGTTCCAGAGGTATTTAAAGCTGTGGAGGATGATCACAGTATACTCGTGCACTGAGATCAAGGCAAAAAAGGAAAGAGGTTGGGCAGGAAAAGCCTTGATTATGCTCTCCTGTATGCGTACACCAACTCATGTTTTTCACATCTTCCCCTCTGTTCAACGCCCTACACGCATGAGGGCATGCACTCACGCATTCACACGCAAATGCACATGCTCACAAATTGTGGCTTCACTATGAAAAAACCTATAGGCTGGCAATTGTTCCTCGAAACTGAACAACATTATCTAGATGGCAATGCCAGCTAGAAATATTTTATAGAATTTCAGTTTTTCATAAGCCAGACAATAAACCTCCAGTTGTCTGACTTCCCCGCACTAGAAAACCAGTTAAATCTTAAATGGTCTGATAATACCAGTCGATTTCTAAATCATATCCCTCGCGCAGGGCAACATTCATAATTTAAAGTTTAGACCGGCCTCAACAATGATCCTACCACACTCTGTCATCTCATCATTCATCCTCACCCATAATCGACACACCTTTACACGTTTCCCTCTCCCGTACATCCTTCCACTGTGCCATACCTCATTCCCGACGACGGGGGAAAAACAAGAGTTGGGTTGCATTATTGATGCCCATTTGATTTTCATGACAATAAATATGTAGTTAATTTTACTATTCTACCTCAATTAGTAACTGTTTTCTTTGGTTACTCAGTCCTTTAAGTATCATGTCTGGGAGGTCTGACTTCACCTTTTTGTCTTTGTAACACACCATTGAAAGTCAAAGTCTAGCTATTATGGATACATCTGCCAGTTACATTTCTAACAGGTCGTACTGTACTGTACCGGACCAATTATTGCATTCCATATCTTTGAACTAAGCAATAAAACCAATGCATAGTTAAAATTTGTGTAACCTTGTTAACATATTATAACTTATTACCAGTCCTTTGATACAGTATAGCCAATGATAATAAACATTGGTAGGAGTAGGCTATCTTACTTCTACGATGGAACACATTCTATCCATTTCTCCTTTCTCTGAAATCTCCATTCTAGGAGATTTCAATGTTCACCACCACCTTTGGCTCTCCTCTCCTTTCACTGATCCATCTGGTGAACAAGCCTACATCTTTTCTATCCTTAATGACCTACAGCAGCTTGTACAGCACCCTACCCGTATTCTTGACCACCTTGGAGAGAATTCCAACATACTTGACCTTTTCCTAA
This sequence comes from Birgus latro, assembly GCA_018397915.1. NCBI lineage: Eukaryota > Metazoa > Arthropoda > Malacostraca > Decapoda > Coenobitidae > Birgus > Birgus latro. Next base: position 118,109 of record JAGKTI010000390.1, read on the forward strand.
CAACTAATCCTTCAGCTTACACTGTTCATCTTTTCTCTCCGTTGGGCTCCTCCGATCATAATCTTATTACCATAACCTGTCCTATCGCTCCGGTACGGCTTGTGGACCCTCCAAAGAAACGCTGCCTGTGGCACTTTGGAGCTGCAGATTGGGAGGCCCTCAGGCAGCACTTCTTTGATTTTCCTTCGAATGATTATTGCTTCCATGGCCGGGAGCCGTCTGAGTGTGCCCTGCACATTACGGAGGTTATTCTCTCGGGCATGGAAGCATATATTCCTTTCTCATATCCTCTGACTAATGCAAGAAAGCCTTGGCTTAATCACGATTGTTCTAATGCTATCCGCAACAAGGAGAGGGCCTATAAGAGGTACCGGAGCCAACCCACCCCTGAATCACATCTTTTATATATTTCTGCCCGGAATCATCCTAAGTCTGTTCTTCGCTCTGCTAAAAATAATTTCATCCGTGCTAAATGTTCTCAACTCTCCGACTCGAATTCTTCTCGCTCCTTCTGACACCTTGCCAAAAACCTTTCTAACAACTTTACCTCATCATCCTTCCCTCTTCTTTTCTACTCTGATGGCTCTGTAGCTATTTCTTCTACTGATAAAGCAGATCTCTTCGCTCAGACTTTCTCCTCCAATTCCACCTTAGACGATTCCAGTGCTATTCCTCCATCACTTCCCCCCTCTGACTTCCTCTTGACTGACATTAAAATTTCTTCAGCTGATGTATTTTCTGCCATCACTGGCCTCAGTACTAACAAGGCATATTGTCCTCATGGACTCCCTCCTGTTGTCCTCAAAAACTGTGCTTCTGTGCTTACACCCTGCCTAGGTAAACTCTTTCACCTTTGTCTATCAACTTGTACCTTTCCTTCTTACTGGAAGTTTACTCTCAGCCAATCCCAAAGAAGGGTGACCATTCCCAACCCTGTAACTATCGTCCAATTGCTTTAACATCCTGTGTTTCAAAAGTGTTTGAGTCTATTCTTAACAGAAAAATTTTAAAGCATCTTTCCTGTCACAACCTTCTTTCTGATCGTCAGTATGGGTTCCGTCAGGGACGCTCCACTGGCGATCTTCTCACCTACCTTTCAGACTCCTGGTCATCCTCCTTTCGGGACTTTGGCGAAAGCTTTGCCATTGCACTTGACATCTCAAAGGCTTTTGATCGAGTCTGGCATAAATCTTTAATTTCCAAACTGCCCTCCTACGGTTTCTATCCTTCTATCTGTGCCTTCATCTGTAGCTTCCTTTCTGGTCGTACTATAGCCGCTGTTGTAGACGGCCATCGTTCTTCTCCTAGACCTGTCAACAGTGGCGTTCCTCAGGGCTCTGTCCTATCACCAAATGTCTTCCTTTTATTCATCAATGACCTTCTAAGCTGTACATCTAACCCTATCTACTCATATGCTGATGATTCCACCCTTCACCTTTCCATTCGGTTTCCGCAACGTCCATCTCAGCAGTTACTTCAACAAAAAAGGGATGAGGCTATGGCACACCTAATGTCTGACTTGGCTCGTATCTCTGATTGGGGTAAAAATAATCTTGTTATTTTTATTGCATCAAAAACTCAGTTCTTACACTTATCAACCCGACAAAATCTTCCTAAGGATTACCCACTAATGTTTAATAATGAACAGTTATGTCCTGCATCATCCTTGAACATGCTTGGGGTTTCATTCTCTCGGGATTTGTCTTGGAAAGAACATATTACATCTCTTGTGGAATCTGCTTGCAAGAGATTAGGTGTGCTAAGCCGATTCCGAACTTTCTTTACCCCTGCACAGTTGTTGACCTTGTACACGGGTTTTATTCGCCCGTGTATGGAGTACAACTCTCATGTGTGGGGAGGCTCTCCACATGCAGCTCTTCTCAATAGGGTGGAGTCAAAGGCTTTTCGTCTCATTAACTCTCCTCCTCTTACTGATTCCCTTCAACCTTTGTCTCTTCGCCGCACTGTTGCATCTTTATCTCTCTTCTATCGCTACTTCAATGGTCACTGTTCCTCTGAACTGTCTGCTTGCATCCCTCCACCTCTACGACGGGCACGTAGTACCCGTCTAGCAACAAACTCTCATCCCTTTTCTGTCCAACTCTCTAATGCAAGAGTTAACCGTTACTCCCAGTCNGCAACGTCCATCTCAGCAGTTACTTCAACAAAAAAGGGATGAGGCTATGGCACACCTAATGTCTGACTTGGCTCGTATCTCTGATTGGGGTAAAAATAATCTTGTTATTTTTAATGCATCAAAAACTCAGTTCTTACACTTATCAACCCGACAAAATCTTCCTCAGGATTACCCACTAATGTTTAATAATGAACAGTTATGTCCTGCATCATCCTTGAACATGCTTGGGGTTTCATTCTCTCGGGATTTGTCTTGGAAAGAACATATTACATCTCTTGTGAAATCTGCTTCCAAGAGATTAGGTGTGCTAAGCCGATTCCGAACTTTCTTTACCCCTGCACAGTTGTTGACCTTGTACACGGGTTTTATTCGCCCGTGTATGGAGTACAACTCTCATGTGTGGGGAGGCTCCCCACATGCAGCTCTTCTCAATAGGGTGGAGTCAAAGGCTTTTCGTCTCATTAACTCTCCTCCTCTTACTGATTCCCTTCAACCTTTGTCTCTTCGCCGCACTGTTGCATCTTTATCTCTCTTCTATCGCTACTTCAATGGTCACTGTTCCTCTGAACTGTCTGCTTGCATCCCTCCACCTCTACGACGGGCACGTAGTACCCGTCTAGCAACAAACTCTCATCCCTTTTCTGTCCAACTCTCTAATGCAAGAGTTAACCGTTACTCCTAGTCCTTCATTTATGCAACTGGTCAACTCTGGAACTGTCTTCCTCTGTCTGTATTTCCTACTTCCTATGATCTCCAGTCTTTCAAACGCAGTGTGTCCAGGCATCTCGAACTGAACGGATCTTGAATTTGGCTCTCTTTTGTATTGTTTTTGCTTTTTCTTGGAGGGAACAGTATGCAGGCCTGTGGCCTTTGGTTCCTTCTTCCTTGCATTTAAAAAAAAAAAAATGTAGTGCACATTTACTGCCACTGAATATCATGGAATATTGTTGTCAAAGACACTTGTATTAATTATGATACTGAAAATAAATCTTGACAAATCACGTCTGATCTTAGATTCAAGTGGCAGCTGTATATTGGCGCATCTAAGGCAGCCATGGGAGATATACTGTAATTCCCCCTGATGACATCCTAACCCCGCTCCTTCCCTGCTTCAAAGGCCACATCTGCATGCTACACAGCCACTTCCCAGTCTAAGCACACACACACACACACACACACACACACACACACACACACACACTCACAGAGAGAGAGAGAGAGAGAGAGAGAGCAGGCATATTATAATGCTCCTAGTGAATGCCCGCAAAAAATTGCGAGTCTCGTCTTGCAGCTAATTTCAAAATGGCATCTTTTTACTGTAGCCTAAACTGAAACATTTGCAAATACCATTAGGTTCTCAACAAAATGTCTGTAAATACAAGTATATTTGTCTCCATACCGTTATTCAGTCCAAAACAACAAATTTTGACCAAATAGCCGAAAAAATTATTTTCTCTTATTTTCGCATGTCGCCATTTCCGACAATTTCGCGCCGTTGCCTGCGCACAATCGTTAAATTCTTTGTTTCGTATTTTTCTGACACTCCTGGATCACACCAACCCAGTGCAACATGAATCAGGTCAATATCTATTACCGTTCTCGTGAAAGAAACGAACAAACGCACAGTTGGCATTGTATTTTTTTTTTTTTTTTAGATTTTTATTAAAGCCAGCATCGGCCAATGTAACTTTATACTGGTGGCACTTGAGTAAAGAAAGCTTCAGTTCCATTATGAATAAAATAAATGTATTTTCTGACCCACGGGAAACATTTTCACCGCAGGTTATACAGTACCATTATTCCTTTAGTGTAATAGGTCGAGGTCTTTCACTTACTCGATGCAGATGACACTGCACTGAGTTTTACACCAAACTGTTTGCCGTAACCCACGAAACCATTCGCTGTGGTGGAAGAATAGCTTATCACCAAATGACGACTGGTGGTCTAGTGGGTTAAGGTACCCCAACTGGATGGGTCCAGCAAAGGTTTACATCACTGGGTCTGTTGTATTCTACTGGACGTATAATACCACTCACGGACGAGAGTGGCAGGTCATCATCGGCGTAAATGCCTGGACCGAGTAACTAAGCCCCAGAACCCCACGCTCCCTATAACGCACAAAAGAACTGTGAGTGATAGATGGATGGATTACTCGTATTTCCTCATACGCCCGTTTTTATAGTGGAAAAGTTTATAGAAATGATATTCTGCCTCCGTTTAACCAGTGTGTGTGTGTGTGTGTGTGTGTGTGTGTGTGTGTGTGTGTGTGTGTTGCATGGAACTTATGTTGTGTTTATTTTAACCACTTCTAAAGTAAATCACTCACGTAACTTGTGACAATAGTGTCTGTCAATTAATCATAGGCTTATAAAATATAACGATGTCGCTTTTTCCTTGTCCTTTTCCTTTCCGTCTCCTTTATCTACTCCTCTAAGTATCCGTACTCCTTCATTCTGCCCACTGAATTCCACTCCTAACCTCCCACCAGTCTAACAAGTGGTGCCAGGCACAACAAACGATTACTCACTGTAAAAACTAAATTATCTAAATATTACCAGATGTATCTGTGTAGTCTAGAGCTCCCCCGATGCTTCTTCAGAACCCAGTGTATTTGACTTCATATCCACACAGTTGAGTAACCTTTACCTTGCCTTTAGTACCGAAATTACAATTCTAGGTAATTTTAACATACATAATGCTGATTGGTTATTGCATTCTGCCAGGACTGACGATCCTGGTCTAGAGTGAGCGCTGTTTCCAGAATCGTTTAATCTCAAGCAGCTGGTAAAGCAACCAACCAGAATACCAGATAATCCTGACCATAATGCCAATCTCTTGGATCTATTCCTGACAAATAATCCAGATCAATACAGGATAGAGGTACTGTCACCACTTGGATCCTCTGACCACAATCTCATCAAAGCCTCATTATTTAGCCCCCCCCCCCAACCTCCCCGTTCTGAAACTGTCAGGGTGACCCGATGGAACGTTGATAGGGCAAAGTGGGATGGATTAAGAAATCATCTTACTGACATTCCACGGCAGTCTTTCTTCTCTAGTAATGTCAATTTTGCCCAGTCCCACATTAATGACCTAATACTAGCTGGTATGGATCTATTCATACCAAGTCAACAGTTCATTGAAAGATCGAATTCTCCAAAATGGTTTCATAGGAAGTGTGCCAGAGCAACGGCCCAAAAGTCATTAGTATACAACTCTTACTTAAAATTAAAAACATCTGAATCACTCTGTCAATTTAAAATTGCTAGAAACCGTGCAAAAATTGTACTAAATCTCGCTAAATCAAACTTTCTTCAAAATCAAGCACCAAAACTACTTAACATCCTTAATGACAATAGAATATTCTGGTTAGCTCCTAATTCTTTCAATAATAACTTTAACAAGTCATCATCCATTCCCCCACTAAACTCTTCAGATGGCAACATTACAAATGACCCACGTGGGAAAGCAAATATCTTTGCCAGTACATTTGCCAGAAATTCTACCTTAGAGGAAGTCATCCAGAACGTCCCAGTATTAGAACTTGACTCTCCCGAAATTGTTCCACTTAAAATACAGACAAGATACGAAAAATCCATCCTAGACAATTTACCTACCAACAAAGCCCCAGTCCCAGATGGAATTCCTCCAGTTGTTTTGAAAAAGTGTTCCCCAGAACTTGCCTCTGTTCTGGCTAAATTATTCAGACTATGCATACGTACTTCTTCATTCCCTAATTCATGAAAAGAAGCCAATATCCACCCAATTCCAAAGAAAGGAAGTTCCTCTGACCCCTCTGTCACATCTTCTCTTGGTAAAGTATTTGAAATTTTAGTTAATAAGCACATAGTTAAACATCTTGAATCCAACAACTTAAATGGTGATAGACAATACTGTTTTCACCATGAAAGGCCCACCATAAACATATTCAATCTCCTGACTCATACCATCCATCAATCAATCGACCTACATGGAGAAACTCATGCAGTAGCCTTTGATATTTCTAAAGCATTCGACAGAGTCTGGCACCGTTCCCTGCTATCCAAACTCCCTTGCCATGGACAAACGTCTTTGTTCCTCTGCTTTCCTCATATCTCAGCAACAGAAAGATAAGAATAGATAATGTATAGTCCAATTTCCACTCTATTAACGCCGGCTTGCCACAGGGCTCAGATCAGGCACCAACCTTGTTCCTGGTTCGTGTTAAAGAACTTTTATCTCTCATCCTCAAAGCCATCCATTCATATGCAAATGACTCAACACTTCACAGTTCATTCACACTCAAACACCAATTTACAAAGTCTAATATCTCCAACTCTCAACTCAGTACAGTTATCTCCATGAATCAAGACTTATCTACGATTAATGAATGGGGACAAAACAACCTTGTCTCATTTAATGCTAGTAAAACCAAATATATACAATTTACTTATAGACAGATATTGCCAGACTCGTGTATTACCTTCAATGCTACTAATATTCCCATTTTTAAAAGTATTGAAATTCTCGGTGTCTCACTTAACTAAGCTGGACCTCTCATGTCAGATCACTTGCTAAAACCGCCTCAAAGAAACTTGGATTATTGTACAGAGTCCGTAACTTCTTTACTGATGAGCAGTTAGCTATAATTTATGAGTCATGTGCACTCTCAGCATGAATATTGCTCACCCTTGTGGAATGGATGTGGAGATGTTGCACTAAACCAACTAGACAAAATTCTGTTGAATTATTAATAACCCTACAATCATAAATAATCTACAGTACCTCCTCTACAAGTAAGAAATAATGTTGCCTGCATTTCATTATTTTAATGATATTTTTATGGCAAATGCTCAGACAAAGTTGCATCCGTTGTGCCAACTCTCCATGCCTTCCCTCGTGCTACACAGAAATCTGGCAGTGCTCATGACTGGAATGCCACACAGCCATATTGCAGAACTTCTGCTTATCAGAATTCTTTTGTTCTCCGAACTGCATCTGTCTGGAACTCGCTTCCCCCGAGTTGTTTCCCCTCAAACTTCAACCTACAGCTGTTCAAGTCCAACTGTTACAGATATTTTATGAATGGAGGACGCCAGTAACCTTGTGCATGGATTATTTTGTTTATTCATTTGTTTTTCTTTCCTCTGTTCTGTTATTTAAAAAAAAAATCGCCTGACAACAATTGTTTTATTGCTGTTAAATACTGAAATGGGACTGCCATTTAATGTCAGTACAGTACACAGTTAAAGTCTAAGGTAGTGGTGCAAATATTTTCAAGTTATGGCATCTGAAATCCGTGATCTTGCATTTGATATTTCAAGGTGTTTCAAGGTCAAAGGTCATGAGGCCAAATAAAGGCCCGTATGAGACTTCCTGTATCTTGATAATAGTAAATATCTATCTTCAACGAGTTTCGAGTTATAGCCCCCTGAATATCCGTGACCTTGAGCTTGATCATTCAAGATCACTTACGGTCAAAGGTCATGGTACGAATTAAAAACCTATATGGGACTTCTGATATGTTTATAATAGTAAATAACTATCTTCAACCAGTTTTGAGTTATAGCCCTCTGAATATCCATAACCTTAAGTTTGACCTTTCAAGGTCACTCAAGGTCAAAGATCTTGGTGCCAAATGAAAGCCCATATTACGAGTCCCTATATGTTCAATACAGTAAATACCTCTATCTTCAACCGGTTTCAAGTTATAGCCCTCTGAAATTCCGTGACCTTGATTCGACTTTTAAGGATCACTCGATTACCTTCAAAATTTAATTACTTTCTTTTGGGACCAGTCCCCATATATCTGAAAACTTTCATGTAATTTCATTTAGCCGTTTTTCCGTATTACTGCTAACAAATATACAAGCAAACAAACCAACAAACTCGACCAGTAACAATACCTCGCCGAACTGCGTCCGGGCGAGGTAATATATCTCGAAGGCCCTCTCCCTCTCATCAGTTGTCCGTATATACACACACACACACACACACACACACACACACAGGTGGGGAGGGGAATAATCACACCTTTTCTTTTCCACGCATTTGGAAGTGATAAGTTTCTTCACCATTGTTTCGACACTCTGGTAATGTTTGCTTCATTTTTGGAATAATTACATTAAAACTTTTCTATCTATCTATCTATTGCCAGACGCCTTGATCCCGCAAGGGATGGCCACAAATAAATCGCCTCCACGTCGCCCTGTCCCCCGCCACTTCATTGCCCTTTTCATTCATATTATAACAGGATTAGTGTGTTGCAATGTGCAAGTGGTGGTAGTGTGACAATGTGACGTGACATCGGAATGTCGGAATTGAAGGCTTAGGTGTTATCAGGCGGGGCTACTTCAGATAGTACCCTACCTGCATTTCTACACTGATGGCATCAAGAGGCAACCTGTAGACGGCCAACACCTCAATTTGTCAGGTGTTGCCAGCTCATAAGTTGCCAATGTCACACAGAATAATGAACAAGAAGAAGGTAACAAATTATATTCAGAGTATTTGATATATATTATTTTCACCCTTAAGAATTTGTTCTGACCATAGGAACACATTGGGAAGATAACTCTCTGGGCACTGGTGGGTCACAGAACTAAAATGCCGCACGAAGAAGGATGAATTATGGCTCCAGCCATGGTTCCCTGGAAAGGAAACGTGGGTTCATAAGTTGCCAAGCGTTGATGCGCAAAACCAATGTTTTTGCTGCTGTGCATCCCCCTTGGTTTTTGTAAGTAAAACAATAAAAAATTAATTATTATCCAATCTCCATTAACATTTTACCTAGTATTAAGGAATCTTTGAACAAGTTTTAGAAGGGTATAAACTTAAAATCCGTCCAATAGTTTATGAGTAATTTATTTCTAAAGTTGCGGTACCAGGAGCTACCTCACTTATGACGTCAAAAATATGAACGTTACCTATCCTACGTTAACACGAGTCATATATACATAAATAATGAACTGATAATTGTTCACGGTTCTCTTTAAATCTTTGTTTTGAAGACATCAAGATTTATTCGTGAAAATATGAAAATCAGTCTTTTACCACATGAATTAAATTGCCTTTATTGACACCCCACATGGCTGGGATAGCAATCAGCGATAAATGAACTGCATACAGTCATTCGTCTAGTGAGGTGTAATATAAAGTTTAAATTTTCAAGGCATTGGTTAAACTGAATTATCTAGAAGCCCACACAAACACAGTCATTTGACAGTCATGTCGATAATGATAAACATCAGAGTAGAATGAAGGGGATCAGAGTTAGGAAAGATTAGGGCGGCTGAAACTAATGGTAAAAAAAATATCGTGGTTAAGTCATAGCCAAGGTTCGAGATTTTGATATAGCTATCATAGTCGGGAAAATTATAATACGTATTTATAATGAATTACTATTATGAAAGTTACGGTAGAGGAATAACATACATAAACCATGTTCACAGCCGCAAATGTTTCAGTTTTAGCAATGAGATAACTCTTAATTACCAGCAGTTGAAATGGTCAAGTAAATCCATCAACCACGGACAAGCAATTGCCCCTGCATGGCTAGCCTGTGCAGAGAACCGATGTTCCCTTTTTGTGGACAGAGCATTGCAGTGGCGAGGTGCGGGGAAGAGTGTTGAGGTTTGGTTACTGGATGGACGCCATAACAGGCTACACATCACCTCGTTACCTGGTTATATGATTACCAACTAAAGCTGTAAATTGTACCTTTGGTTACAGGGAAATCATTATGCTTTTCACTCAATGAAGAGTCACCAAAGGAGGAAGTAGGCAGTACTACATTAAATGAGTGGACGATGATCACCAGGTACCACTAAAGTTGTTGTAACTGAGCAATCTTGGTCTGTCTCGCCGAACAGACCCATCATCCGCCGGCAAGCAGCTGCACTGCACGGCCAACCAATGTTTGCTCACGGCGGGGAGGCGTGGGAAAGAGAGTGGAGGTTTGGTTCCTGGATGGACGCCACATTTGTTTCTCAACACCCAGTTAACTGGGGAACCATAGAATCACCGTCTTTTTAATCCCAGAGTTCGTGTGCTAAGAAATGTGTGTGTGTGTGTGTGTGTGTGTGTGTGTGTGTGTGTGTGTGTTTAAGCAGAGTTTATGTTGTGCTACATTAACTTGTTTTGTACATTTTTTTATATTTTTACTATGTTATATCGCACAGGTTTCTCTTAAGTCATCTTTGATGTATTAAGTATTTGATGCAGGCAGATCCTTCGTGTTTTCTGTATAACTAGGCTACTTACTTTCCCCAGGCACCAAACCCTATCATCTTCCATACCTTCCACCGTCTGCATGGCCATAAAATCATGACGACATTTTCTCTCTCACCACTACCGGCTCGAAACGCGAGTCGACCAACTCAGGGTCTGAATTTGCGGTGAGGTGGGATTGACAACGCTGATTGTAAACAGTGGAAGAGCGGGAGGCTGGACAGTACCTTAATTCGTAAAAGACGTACTAAGTACGTACGCACGTGCATGCTTAAGTACTTACATGCATATTTGTATATGTATGCATGGACGTAATTAAATACAATGTACGAGTACTTACATAAGTAAGAAAGCACTTATTTAATCAGCACACAAGTACACTCTCATTAAAAAGTTCTCGAAGCCCGTAAGCATCATGTATTCTGAAAAATAGGAAAGAACAATGTAGAAACATCTCTCAGTGATAGCCCTGATTAACCATTCTTTAGGTGGATGGAAGAGTTGCCAGTGACTTATATCCCATGACTGTGTTGTATTCAAAATACTGTTTCGTCTTTGTCGCTCGATATCCATAATTCAGAATCATTATAATGAACTGCTGAAGTGTCACAGTAATTAATACTCACATTATTCCACCTTGGAATATTTAGTTGCATGGATTTGACAGGCATATATTACCGCAGCACGTTCTTTCCCTTCAGCAGGATAAAGTAATCATACGATAGCCGAAGCGATGTTACTTGTATATGGCAATGATTATATTGCATTAGGACGTCGGCTTAGGGGAATGCTAATGATATTAGGGTGGTGCGTTGTCCCAGCTCATCTACTCCGATGCAACCCTCAGCATTGTCTCTAAATGTGAATCATATACGGCTGTTGCTTCATGGAGGCCTGATATCCACGTGTGGTACTGTACCTCACCTCTATGTGGTTGCTTATTTCTAACACCTTTCATTTTCACCGATTAATAGTAATACCACGAGCATTAGTAATAAACTGTGCCACTGAAATACATCTTTCAGTTTCAGGAGTATTCTGCGAAACAGTTTGTTTCATCAGACGTGATTGATACATCGACATGCACTAGGCATCACTATGATGGCTTGGAAGTGCGTCACCAAAATCGGGCTTACCAACCATTCTGAGATGACTTGAAATGTTACGCTCATTTTCACATCCATCGTGGCCGGAGCTTCGCGAACATTTTGGGAGTGTACGTTATTGAGTATGAAAGTACGTATATAAGAACGTGAGTAATTCCGTACGTAAAGAAGTATGTATGAAAATAAGTACGAACGTTTGCACGTATACAAGTAGGGTTATAAACACGTTTTCTCGTAATAATGGTCGGAAGTACGTAGAAACAGTACATACACATTTAGGTGAGTACGTACAGCCATTCGTAAAAGAAGTGGTATAGTACACAGCCAGCCAACCCCTCCCCGTTTCGTGTGGTAACACTGCATGTAACCTTTAGAACTTTAGGCGTGTCGAGTTGGGCTTTAAGATACTATGCCTGATTGAACCCCAATTAAAATTTGGTTTCACTTCCAAATGAACTGATGTAGCTGTGCCGTGTGCGAAAATAGTTTTCATAATATTGCTATGTATAATAAATAATTGCATCATTGTGCAAGCGCCAAATCCTCTGAACTAAGTAGATATTCTAATGTTGAATACTGTGTTAATGTACCATTTATCATTCACATTAAAACATAATGAGTGGATGCACAAAAACAATTACGTTGTCGTATCTGCCAGTGATTTCCAACCATTCCCCACACAGTTCAAAGCATTCCGTTCGATTGATTATTATAACTTTCACCCCGTAGCCCAACCTGCAACATTATGTATAAAAATTGAACACCACATTACCGACTGGGAGTTGCTATGTCGGTACACGTCCCTTAAAGTACAGTAATTAATCTTGTACTGACCAGTACTTTATAAACATATTGAAGCTTTAAAAAAAAAAAAAAAGTCCGTGAAAGTCCAATAATTGATCTTGGACCGAGCAGTGCATTATAAACATCTTGAGGCTAAAAAAAAAAAAAAAAAAATCATTTCCATGAGGCTGCTTAACATTAGCGACGGCATATCTTCATGATATGTAATTTCGAGGTAGGCTACACCATGGTGAAATAGAGACATCTCTTTGACATTATTATGGTTTCATTGTTTTGACGAGGTTTGTAAAATAACTGTGATCTCAGTGACCTCAACAGAAAAAGAAAATCTTTTATGCATAATCCACATCCGATTTTTTGACGTATCACTGGATAAAATATAATACTGTGAGAATGAAAATGTAGTAAATGAAATAGTAGTTTACTGATAAAATATAGATGAAAGTTATTAGGCTTAGAGTTCCGGTCACTTCTGTAGAAACACTGCATGACGTGCCTAGCGACATTTTCACAGAACATGAGTTTCTGCATTATCGTTCGTTTATTGATTTTTTTCCTACGTTTATAGTTAAGTATTTCATGTTTCTCCACAAAAATAATATGACAATGAAATGTGGACCTACATCAGTGTAACGTTTTTGTACAATGAGTCTTAATACCTTATACGAAATTTTAGCAAATCACTGTTGACGTCATAATGATCATGCAGTACAAGGAGAATTATTACATTGGTTAGGTTACATCTGAGTTGCATTCTATTGCAGATACTCCCTTTACCATCTCAATCCCCGAATTTCATAGATCATTGTTGTCCTTCACGATATATTGTAATTTTAATGTCCAATAACTGTGGAGTCAATATCACTGAGTTCGAAGGCCGCAGTCTCCGTCGTGGACTGAGATCTCAAAGCTTGAAGCACAAGAGCTGAGGTTGTCTGCTCAGATTAGTAACCATATCAGTAATTTCTCCTCTGTAGCCTACCACACATCTGTGAGTGATAGGATGTGTCAGTGCCAGAGTAAACGCTAGCTTGTCCACATCTGTATAACATATGCGTGTGTAAAGAGGATGTGTCACCGTCAGGGCGAAAGCTAGCCTGGCCACGTCCCAACCACATATGCTTCGGTTTAGGAGATGTGTTTGTGCTAGCCTGGCCACATCTCTATTACATATTCGTGGGTTGAGAGGATGTCTCACAGCCAGAGCGACAGCTAGCCTGGCCACATCTCTACCACATATGCATGGGTGAAGGAACGTGTCAGTGCTAAATCACATGCTAGTCTTGCTATATCTCTGCCACACATTATGCATAGATGAAGGAAAGTGATAGTGCCGGATTACTCCTTTACCTTGTCACATATCTGTCACATACAGGTTCATGGGTTACCGAAATAGTGTACATACGAATTTCAGAAGACTTAATAACATATTCGTGTGCTGATTCAGTTTGCTCCATGTCATACTTTTTGCGGCAATAGACCCAGTAGGTTGGCCGTGAGAGCGCGTTTGCCCACGCATGCACGCATGCATACACACACACACATACACACACAAACACACACACACACACACACACACACACACACACACACACACACACACACACCAGGCACGGATTCTGGGTAGGGAGGGGCCTGGTGGGCGTGTGCCCCCATATTTCAGGAGACCAATGAATATACAGTATACATGAAATGAACTGTGACAGCAAAATATATGTATTACGTATCTTACGTGTTTTCATGGAATAATTTCGATGAAAGAGGGATTTGGTGATAAATTGTGGAGGGTTTAACAATGATTTATAATGAGTTCATAAATGTAAATCCACAAAGAATCATGCCACCGTCTTCCAGAGTTCTGCATCCAGCTCTGACCAGCCTCCTTCCATATCCACTCACTCCCCCCTCCGGCTCCCATACATAGGCCTCCCCCACCCCCGCGCGCGCACACACACACACACACACACACACACAATATCCACGCATATGTTTCTTTGCGGTAATATGATGCTCTTCACTGCTGTTCAGTTTTCGTTGCTTTCTGCATCTGCAATCCCAGCCTCTGATTGGGGGAGGTTGGACCCATTTGTTCCTTGCACATGCACTAAGACTTCACACCCTAAAGTACGATGACATCTAATTATTTGTTAGCTCATTATTAGTACGATTCTACTTGGTTGACTAGACTAGCTCTCGCACTGGCAGTGACACATCCCCTTCACCCGCACATAAGGTGCTGAGATGGACAAGCTAGCGTTCACTCTGGCACTGACACATCCCCTCACCCACAGATATGTGGTAGGCTACAGAGGAGAAATTATTTATATGTATACTAGTATTTATGTGTATACTAATACAAGACAGTGAGAAAATGGCAGAGTATAAGAGCATGGTGGAAGAAAGATTGGGAAGGTATGAGTTAGAGCAGATGGAAAGGGTGGTAGATGAATGTAGGATTTTCACGGAAGAGATAGGCGCAGCGTGTGAGGTGGTTTGTGGAGTGAGGAGAAGATGCAGGGGTGTGCAAGGGACAGCATGGTGGAATGATGAGGTGAAACGAGCTGTGGAACAAAAGAAGAAGGCATATAGTGAATGGCTAGCGAGCAGAGGTACGGGAGAAGATGAGAGAGAGAAGAGAGAGGTATATGTGAGCTGGACAAGAGAGGTGAAGAGATTGGTGAAGGAGAGTAAGAAGAAAGTGGATAAGGAGTTTGGGAGGACTCTGAGTGTAAAATGGAGGGAGAGTAAGAAATTGTTTTGGAAGGAGGTAAAGAAAGTAAGACAGTGTGAAAAGGGAAATAGTAGGGGAGTGAAAGATGGGAATAATAGATTGCTGGTGAAGAAGAGAGAAATTGAGGAGATGGAGGGAGCACTTTGAGAATTTGCTGAATGTAGAGAGTGGGAGCAGTGCGAGTATAAGTGGTTGGGGAATGGCTGGGAGAAGAAGAGGTGAGAGGAAGAAGGAAGAGATCAGTAGGGCGGAAGTAGTGGAAGCAATGAAGAAGATCAAGATGGGAAAGACCCCAGGAATTGATGGAGTGTGTGGTGAAATGCTGAAGTATGGAGGTGAGATTTTTGTGGAGTTGATATGGAAGTTGTGTAGATTGGCTCGGGAAGAGTGGAAATCAGGTATAATTGTTCATTTATATAAAGGAAAACGGGAGAGAGAAGTATGTGGTAATCATAAGGGCATTTGCCTTCTTAGTGTGACTGGAAAAATATATGGTAGAATACTTATTGACAGGGTTAGGCATACAGTATAACAGAGGAGATAGTTGGAGAAGAACAAGGGGGATTTAGGAAGGGAGAAGGGTGTGTAGATCAGATATTTGTTGTTCTAAGATGTTTAGTGGAGAAGTATCTAGAGAAGGAAAAGAAAGTGTATGCTGCTTTCAAGGACTTGGAGAAAGCTTATGACAGAATAGATAGGCAAGATATGTGGAAGGTATTAATACTATATGGAGTGGAGGGGAAATTGATGAGTGCCGTGAAGAGCATGTACGAAGGAGCTAGGGCTACTGTGCGGGTGGATGGTGAGCTGAGTGAGTTTTATCTGAATGTGGGACTGAAACAGGGTTCTGTGATGTCTCCATGGCTGTTTAATATATACATGGATGGGGTTGTAAAGGAGGTGCAGGGTAGGGCACTGGATGTGGGAGTGGCTCTAATGAATGAGGGTGATATGTGGAAGATTACGGTGTTGTTGTTTGCTAATGATACAGTATTGTTGAGTGAAGATGAATGGGAGTTGCAAGGTTTGGTGAATGAATTTGGGACATTGTATCAGAAGAGGAATCTGAAAATCAGTGTAAACAAGAGTAAAGTTAAGGTGTTTGAGAGGAATGAAGTCACAGAATGCACAGTGAGGTTGGATGGTGAGGATATGGAGAATGTGAGTGCATTCAAGTACTTGAGTAGTGTGATGAGTAAGGATGGAATTTTTGGGGATGAAATACTTGGAAGGATACAGCAGGGAAGGAAGGTTGTTGGTTAACTGGAAGCAGTGATGAGAAATAGGGAGGTGAGTATGGAAGTCAAGAAGGCACTGGATGATAGTATCGTGATCCCTATTCTGACGTTCGGAAGCGAGGCATGGACCTTGCTAGAGGGTAACAAGTCAAGAGTGAGAGCAGTGGAAATGAGTTACTTGAGAGGAGCATGTGGAGTGACATGGAGGGACAGGTTGACGAATGAAGAAGTGAAGGAACGTTGTGGGGCTGATGTGGAAGTGGTTGAGAAGATTAGGAGAAATACACTAGGGTGGTTTGGACACATGTAGAGAATGGAGAATGAAAGACTGACTAAGAGGGTGTATGCAGGTGGGGTGGAGGGAGGGAGAGGGAGGGGAAGACCGAGGATGAGGTGGAGGGATGGAGTTGAGAGGTATATGAGGGAGGGGGGAGTGAACTGGGGGAAGGGTAGGCAAATGGTGGGTGACAGAGCGACTTGGAGGCGTTTTGTCTGCGGCCACCCTTTGCGGGATTAGGGCGTCGGGCTATAGACAGATAGACTTATCTGGGCAGACATCCTCAGCTCTTGTGCTTCAAGCTTTGAGATCACAGTCCACGACGGAGATTGCAACCTCCGAATTCAGTGATATTATCTCCATAGTTGGACGTTCAAATGACAGTATATCGTGAAGAACAGGCATAATCTATGAAATTCTGGGATTGAGATAATAAAGCGAGTATACATCAGAATGCAACTCGGACAGTGATACGTAACCTAACTGTTATAAAATTCTCCTTGTATTGCATATCATTATGGCACCAACAGTGAAATGCTAAAATTTCGTGTAAGATATTCAGAGGATCTACGACTCATTGCACAAAAACATAACCCTGATGTAGTTACGCATTTCAGTGTCATAATATTTTTCTCGAAAAAAATGAAATGCCTAACCATAAAAGCAGGGGGAAAAATCAATAAACGAACGATAATGTAGAAATTCATGTTCTGTGAAAATGTCAAGAGGCACCTCAAGCAGTATTTCTACAGAAGTGCCTGGAACTCTAAGCCTAATAGAAGAATAACTTTCATATTTATTTTAGCAGTAAACTGTTGTTTTACTTATAACAGAATCATTCTCAAGACAATATATTTTATTCAGTAATATGTCACAAAATCAGATGTAGATAATGTATCAAAGAAAATTTTTCTTCCGACGCGGTCTTCGAGATCAGTTATTTTACAAAGCTTGTCAAAACGATGAAACGATAACAATGTCAAAGAGGTGTTCCTATATAACAATGGTGCTGTACTCTACCTCTGAATTACACATCATGAAGACATCTATCTATCTATATACCTAGGCTGCTTCCCCCAAGAAAAGGGAGGTAGCCGAGACAGGTCAACACACTACCAATTAACTCATCCACTCATACACATTCATTCGCATCTTAGCCCTAAAGGGGAGAAGGGACAGATCCTCACCGCACCACACCGCACGAGGGTCAACTACGCAGTGCAGTCAGTGACATCCGCAGCAGGGCCCGACAGCAAAGCTGGTTTACCCCTGCCACATCATAATGGATCCAGCCCCTTACCTGCACCTGACCTGATCAGCTGATCAGACAAAATGCTGGAGAATATCCACTCAGGGCTGCGTCATCATTTATTCATTCAAAATTTCTCTCCATTCCTTTCTATCAATCACAGCCACTCTTCCTTCCTCAACAAACAACCCTCTCGCATCCAATGCTCTCATCACACTGTCCATCCATCCTATTCGTGGTCTTCCTCTCAGCCTTACACCTCTCACATCCGATCTAGTTATCTTTTTCACCAATCGCTCATTATCCATTCTCTCCATATGCCCAAACCATCGCAACACCCTCTGTTCAACTCGATCAGCCATCTCCCGAACAATTCCAGTTCTCCTTCGCACTTCATCATTTCTCACTCGATCCATACGCGTCACTCCACACATACTCCTCAGACACCTCATCTCCATTACATTCAAACTTTTCCTCTCTGCTACACCCATATTCCATGTTTCAGCCCCATATAATGCAGTCGGTACCACAACACCCTCATACAGCCTTCTCTTTACATCCATTCTGAGTGAACGACATCCAAACACTTTTTTCATTCCTCCCAGCACCTTTTCAACTTCATTCATTCTAAACTTCTCTTCTGCATCTATTCTTCCATCCGCAGCAACCTGTGACCCTAAATACTTAAAACACTCAACCTCCTCAAGCAACTCACCATTCAAAACTATATTCATCCTCCTACCATCTATCAACCTCGTACACTTCATCACTTTACTCTTATTCTCATTTATTTTCAGTTTCCTCCTTTCACACACCCTTCCAAACTCCTCTACCAACTGTCTCAATCTCTCCTCTGAATCAGCCACCAGTGCAGTATCACCCGCAAAAAGCAGCTGCTTCAGATTCCACTCTCTACCATCATTCACCAGACTCCGTCCTCCACCTAACACTCTTGCATTCACCTCCTTTACAACACCATGATGAAGACATGCTTTCTTCAAAATTAAGCAGCCTCATGTGAATGTCTTTTTTTCTTCTTTTTTTTTTTTTAGCCTCAAGACGTTTATAATGTGCGGGACGTGTACCGACATAGCAACTTCCAGTCGGTAATGTGACATTATACTGTATATTTACACGTAACGTCGCAGGTTAGGCTACGGGATGAAAGCTATAATAATCACTTAAATGAATTGCATTGAATTGTGAGGGGAATAGTTGGAAATCGCTGGCATATACAATATCGTAAATGTTTTCGTGCATCCACTCATCATGTTTTATTGTGAATGATAGATGATACAATATGACAGTATTCAACATTAGATTATCTACTGAGGTCAGAGAATTTGCTGCTTGCACTACGATGCGATTATTTAATATACAAGAGAATATTATGAAGAGGATTTTCGCCCACGGCAGTGCTTTATTAGCTCATCAGGAAGTGAAACTAATTTCGAATCGGGGTCCACTCAGGCATTATATCAAAGCCCAACTAGAATCACCTGAAGTTGTAAAGGTTACAGTGTTACCACAAGAAACGCGGAAGGGTTGGCTAACCAGGTACGCTACTTCTTTTATGAGCACGTGCATCCGTGGATATATAAGTACCAACGTATACAGTATACGTGCATATGTATGTAATGAAATACCTTTAACCTCGCAGATGACCGACCGTTGTTTTGGTCGGAGGTCATACAGTCAATTTTTTTATACCCCTATTCTGAGTCACGATCGGTTAAGGGTGGTCTGGAGGTCCCTTGACCCTTAGCTTAAGGGAGACTCTATACCATAAAGATGACGGCCAACATAGTTCATGCCTGCCAGTGTAACGCCAAAAGGGAGCGGAGCAGCCGGGAAGAGAGGCGCCAGGGCGTACGACCAGTTTTACCCCTTATAATAAAAGACATTTTTGAATAAACAAAATTATATTATTTACTTCAAGTGAGTAATGCTGAGCAAAAAACAAAAAACAAAAAAGATAAAGAAAAGACAAGAATGAAAATGAAAATAAAAAGAAAGGCCACACATGTGTGAAGTACCAGCACCAGCAACTGGTCAAGTGCCAGACATGAACTTCCACTGCCTCCTCTCACAATCGAATTACTTTATTCTTGCGAGACCCTTAGCACATCCACTAAGTTTGCTCCAAATAGGATCAATGCTAAGACACCCTTAGCATATCCACTAAGTTTGCTCCAAATAGGATCAATGCTGTTTTAGTTGACCTTGCCCTGTGACCGTGGTTTTCTACCTGGCATCTGTGGCTTGAGCTTTCACTGATTGTTCTACAAACTGAATCATTGTTCTACAGACTGAATCACTTTGTTCTTGTCTTATCCTAATCCATTATACCAAGTGTTTTAATTTGGATAAAAATGGATAAAGATAGCCATGACATGTGTCCATGACCTCTGTCCTACTGGTATCCAAAAAT
This sequence comes from Birgus latro, assembly GCA_018397915.1. Classification (NCBI taxonomy): domain Eukaryota; kingdom Metazoa; phylum Arthropoda; class Malacostraca; order Decapoda; family Coenobitidae; genus Birgus; species Birgus latro. Next base: position 138,290 of record JAGKTI010000390.1, read on the forward strand.
TATTGTCCAACGTCTTGTCTGCAACACTTTCACTGTTTTTGATCTGAATAGAAAAAAAAAAACTATTTTAGCCATATTGTTCATACAGACACATTGGTCAGTCTTTGACTTTGCTGTGTGACCCATTTCATTCACTTCGTTCCAGCCTTACCCGCAACCCATCCAACAAATTTGGTCGAATTCGGACGAAAACATGAAGTTCCCATTGCTATTTGGAACTTTGACCTAACCCTGTCATCAGAACCTTAGGCTTATTGCTCTCAAAATTTCTCAGGTCAACCCCTTAGGTGTCACTCAACCCTTGCACCTTGTTCAGTTAATATAGGATAAAAACTGTTTGTTGTTTTGTTCACACACACACACACACACACACACACACACACACACACACACACACACACACACACACACACACAAGTGCGCTCTCTCTTCGCAAAGGTGGGTAAAATTTGCAGTTTAACCATTTACTGTAATATAATGTTGTGAAGGTACTTTAGAGCCTACATTAAGATATAGGTGTGAGACTTTGGTATGACATGGAGCAAAAAGTCAAGAGTAAGAGCAGTACAGATGGAAGTATGGAGAGTGCGGAGACTGGAGTGGATACGAAATATATTTCATGAAAGATGTGCAGGAAGGACGTCTGTTAATAACAAGGCGTGAATAAAGTGTTCGTAGATGGTGACTATCTGGAGATAACCCTCCGTTCCCTTGCTTGTTGTCGTCGCAAGGGGGTTTGGGGGCATCGACATGGGCTTGATGTGTGGGGGAGTTCTAGCAGGGTACCTTCATCCCCTCCACAGGCATGGAGGCCTGGTTGCAGGATGACCTTCCAGTACATTCTGCCCTCCCCTCTCCCCCCTCCTTGGGTTCCAATCGTTACCTCAACTAATTTTGTAAGGCTCTTTTCTTTTCCTATCGCTTCTTCTTTCCTTTTCTCCTGTCTCTCTCTATGCTATCATTTGGCTTTAAATGGCTTGGAGTTTTCCACATTCATCAAAATTCTCATCATTGACCATGCATACGTTGTAACAGGAAGGACTGGGTGTGCCCTTGGGCTATTGTCTCGACCAGTGGTGGGGATCATGGTGGTTCGGCGCCATCCCAGTATGCGGACCTCTGCAGGAAGACCCTCTGTGGAGGCGGGACCGCCGCTGGGCTGCGGCTGTCGGTTCCGGGGGTGCTGCGGCTCAGCGGCGTGACTCTCGGTCATTGACCTGTGACCCTTCGTTGCGCAGGGGACATTTGTTCTTTGGCGCGGCGTCGCCACCCCTTCCAGGGTAGGGTAAGGGGCGCACACTGGAGTTTGACCCCCACTGGGGTCGTTGGCTGGGTCTCTAGACTCGGGGTTTCGCCAGTAATGTCCTTCCTTTTCAATCGTCAAGATGAGCTTTTCCTGTTTCATCTACCAATATGGATTCAGTTATTACTTCCCCCTCCCCCAGCTTTGCCACTGACCTGATCCAGGTAACAACCTCGGCTTCTCTTTGGGATGTCCCACTGACTACCTCCAGTTTTCCGCCTCTTTCTTCCTCCTCCTAACCTCCTTCATCCTCTTCTCCTCCAATTTTTGCCCAGTCCTCCTCCACTTGTTCCTCCTCTATCATTACCCTAGAACCTTATCTTTCCCTTTCTTCTTCTACCTTTCCCATGCATATCTCTCGTCCTCGCCCATCGTTACTTCCGTTTCCTAAACAAACAGAACACGACAAATTCCAAGCTTTGTTCGACCACCAGATCTGGACCAAGTTATTTGACCTTCCCTCAACTGCCCCTCAAGCAGGCGATGACCTGCTTTTTCAGTGTTGCCTGCTGAAGTAGGTAGGCAAAGATTTACGTCTCGTCCAGTTGGCTCTAGTATTGTAACAGTTCAGTCCGAAGAACAGACGTCTGCGATGACCAGTTTACTTAGTCTTGCTGGTACCCCGATTACTGTATCAAAAAATGTATCCCTCAGTTCCTGTGTAGGGACAGTCTTGGTTCCCACTTACGTCGGTCTCGGTGACCGTCAGTGACCAGAGTGTTCTCCTTTTATCCAGGAGATTTTAGAACTCCAGGGTCATAAAGTCATTACAGAACAATGTTATTCCATTCCTCCTATCCACTGCCACCGCTATTCTATAAATGTTGCAAAAATCTGTTTCGATAGTTGTACTTTACCTACCTCTGTTATCCTTGGAGGTCTCCAGCTAAACGTTAAAGAATCTACCCCAGTACCTCGTCAATGTCGTGCTTGCTGGAAATGTGGGCATTCTCTGAAATTTTGCAGATCCACTCTTATGTGCCACCTTTGCTCATCTCCAGACCATAAGGATGGTGAATGTCCCTCAGATCATCACCGCTGTACTACCTGTAGAGGTGGGCATACCGCCACTGATCGTCGTTGCCCTTCGAACAAATTTTAATGTGAGGTTCTCCGAATCCAACTGTCCACCGGACTCCACCGGGCTGAAGCTCGCTGGAAGCACGTCGTCAAGGCTATAAAGATGCTACTGCCACCGCCTATCAACTTTATTCTTCTGTTGCAACCTTAGATGTCTTTGTCACTTCTTCGTCCTCTCCTTCGTTTCCTTTACGGCCTTCGTGTTCTCTTTCTGAAGCTGAACCTTTGTCTGTTTCTCCCCTAACTACCTCTTGCCCTTCTTCATCCACCTCTATTCTGTTATCAAATTCCTTTTCAGTTCTCGGTCCCTCTACTCCTACCTCTCTTTCCTATACCCTACCTACATCATCTTCTACTTCTGTACCCGTGTCACATCCTTCCCGTTCTCTACCACGTCCCTCCCACCCCGCCTCTCCCCTTCAATCAGTCAAGAAACACAAAGCCCATCTTGGGTCGTATCCTGTTCCTCAAAAGTGCTGCGCACTTCCTCTCTCCTTCAGACTTCCACCCACATAGTCTCGTGCATCTTTGGGTGACAGTTCTCCCAAAACTATCCAGAAAGTTACACGTTTTCTTCAGGACACTTCTCCACCATCGTTTGCTCCAACGCCTTGGAGAGAGTTCCAACATACTTGACCTTTTCCTAACAACTAATCCTTCTGCTTACACTGTTCATCTTTTCTCTCCGTTGGGCTCCTCCGATCACAATCTTATTGCCTTAACATGTCCAATCGCTCCAGTACGGCCTGTGGACCCTCCAAAGAAACGCCACCTGTGGCACTTTGGAGCTGCAGATTGGGAGGCCCT